>WSFP011372927.1:0-30920 GCA_009831015.1 Picea engelmannii
ATTACAAGTATTAAGGCTCGTTTTATGATTTGTATATGTTGAAATGTAAAAATAAAATTTATACAAAGCTACAAGAATGTATACAACTTTTACAATAAAGTAAACATGGAGACCAAAAGCGAAAGGAGGAACCAAGTCATGAAAACACATGTATGAGACAGGACAATAATCTGATTTATTTCATTCTAAGATACAAAAGTGTATTTCTCTTTACAAACCCCTGCGAGGGTATGGACCAAAGTCATATTTAGAGGTCTCTGATGGGCACCATACAAAAAGACTCTGATAGTAAAATAAAACTGAAATTAATGATCTGGATCAACTTGCCACAAAAATGCTTCCATTTGACTTTGCAAGATATCTTTTATCAAACATGAAAATTAATTCACAAACATACAAGAATACACATACTATCAAGGATGAATCAAACACCTTTAAAACAAGCACCTGGAAAGTATGATTCAGTTTTGAACCTTGCTACCTTCAATAAGATCCTATTGTCAACAAGAGGATTAGGCTTTCAAGTAAACTCAGAAATGAACGAAAACTGAAACTATCTCATTTAAATAAAGAACAAACCTTAGTCTTGTCGTTCTCCTTCTATTCTCCCCTTGTCTCTTCCTCTCATTGAACCTTTATTCTTTCTCAATAAGTTGAGATAGTTCAACTACTTCCTTTAGTTAAGTCAAATTAACTCAACTAATTAGTTTAGGGAGAAATAATTAATAATAATATATAAATAAGGGTCTAGTCAATAATTACTAAATAGGTGGGACCCCTTGTGACTCCCATCATTCTTTTGCCAATCATCAAATATAAAATACAAAATTTTATCACTTGGATCATATAACACCTTTGTAGCTCCCATTGATATCATTTAAATTGAATATTTAAATATCACAAAATTTAAGGACATATCCCCAAAAAACAATATATCCATTTTATCCACAAAAATATCCAAAATAAAGCTTGCTGTCCCCAAAAGTTGAAAATTATTAAATACTGTCTCCATCACCAAAAATCGTAAAAAACCTTCAAAATCCATATTCTTGCTTTGCGAGGCATATTTCCTCTTCTCACTGCTATCTCCAACTCACTTTTCTTGAGTGGCCCTTGGTTGGTTAGACCCTTGGGGCTGTATTTCATTGATCACATGGGAGAAATCATCTTTTAGGTGGAGACATGAAGAGACAAATTTAGAATATTCTGTGGATGGACTAGAGGGGGAGGCTGCTGCTTTTCCTTTGTCTTGCACAGGTTGTGGGATATCAATTTTTAATCTTTTGCTAGCGTGCGGGGATTGTACTGGAGAAACACCATGAGCAATATGAACATTGGGATTAATTGGTGGTGGTAAAGGTAAGGACACAACGAGCCATCCATGATGGTGGGAGACATGCTGGTGAAGAATTTCTTTCCAACCTTCATAAGCAGGGACTTCAGGTTGCATTAACACATGTGGAGGAACAAGAATCCTAGGAAAATTCTGAGGAGGTTGAAAAGTGGGTCTATCAGGCCGAGGGTGCAATATACCATGGCCAACCCAATTGAAAAACCTAGATTGGAACAAATGGTTTAACTCTTGTGGATCAACATCGAAGTGAATAGAAAACTGAGGCCTTCTATGGCCTCGCTACCAGTTACCTCTGCCTCTATTATTTTGGCCATTATTGCCCCTGCTGGAAAAACTCATCCTGTAGCAATATTTAACCTGTCATGAAAAATCCTTAATAATCCATACATGAAACTCTACTTAAATAAATCAAGAGTTGTCTCTATTATTTACTACATCACGCATGCAATCCATCCACAAAAAAAATGCTATTTATTAATTGCCACATGAACAAGGAATTGACAGGGTCATTGGGAGTATGGAGGGTTTGTATTTAGCGTAAAATGATATCACGGAGGGGGAAAATTCACGAATACTATTCAGGAAATCAATAAAACAATCAAACTATGTATACAACTAGCTCCCAAAATACCAATCATCACTTAACTTACACATCATCTTTTTCTTTTCCACACAGACTTTTCTTTAAAAATGAGAAACAATTAGAACATGGAGAAAAATGCAATTGGGATAATGAGGGGAGTGTATTTTGCGTAAAATGGTATAATGGAAAGGACTCCCATGGATACTGTTCTATTAATATATCAATCAATGTCATTTCCAGAATCAAAATTTAAACTTTTTCACTGTTTCAAAATTGAAATTCAACACTCTGTTTCCAAAATTCCAGAACTGATATTTCATTTCTAGGATGTTCATTTGCATGTAGACTTTGTATTGCAAAGAAATAATTTCATACCCCTTTTCTCAATAAGCATTCAACACTAGTAACATAGCTTGCACGCAACATGGCCGAGGAGTGAGCAACATCGTAACAATCATCAAAATAAACACAACCAACAGTCGAGGAATGGATAGACTGTGGTTCCCGATATCAAAACCGGTACATTAGAATTACTACAGGGTTCCACGAAGTGGACACAAAAGGGATCCCTTCATATAACATAATTCAAAATTGAAACTTCAATTAACGACGTTCCTAAAATTATTTTCATTATGGATCACAAAAATTATGCAACACATATATAATTTACCCACATAGGTATTCCTTTCATACAAAATTGAACACACAGTAGGTCAATTCCCTTAAACAATGTTTTGCAATGATGTCATCACCCCAATATCTCCACATGACAGACTGTATTATCAAACAAATTAGTAGGGTTAACATTCTTCCCGCTTTGCACAACAAATAATCAATCAAACCCATGACCAAAATGAGCACGAACAATGCCTTTTCTTAATTCTGGGTTGGCCATCTTTTATGATAATTTCTAATGCATAGGGTTCAATAGACAACAATGGACAATAAGGTGGTAGAAACAAGCGGGCTAACAAACTAAGGGTTTGGACAGAAGGAACATGGAAGGTTTAATCCTTCACAAAATTCCACATCAATACTCACAGAGCAGTGACCAAGGCACAAGCACAATAGTCATGAAAACCACAACTTAAAAGATAGGCAGAGTGTCTAAATAACCCACAGGTAAGAAGTGGGGATACTATTTCGAATAGGGAAGAAACCCAAAACGAGGAACTAGATGCAAGGTAGGCCCGAGAGTTAGACAACGATATTCTTTTCCATAAAAAAAATGCGAACAACTATACACAATAAAAGACCCCACGCCTCTTTTCAATGCCATGGTTCAGATACAACCACCATAGGAAACCAAAACCTTGCAAATGACCAACACACAATCCGAATTCATTCATATAACAGCTTTGGAAATGCACAGACCGTGAGCAAACAAGAGCCAACTATTGACTTAAAGAGCAGAGCGAATGTTCATGGATGGAAAAGAAAGAAAAACCCATACCTTTGTAAAATTGCTAAGGAGAAATGACCAACCTATATACCTTCTCCATAGTCAAGCAAAGCAGAGCAACAACAACCAACAAGAGCAAGTGAAAAAATGACTAGGGTGGCGGGCTTGAGGTGAGTTAGAGAGACATGCATTTACTACACGTCGCTTCTACATTCACATTTTCATTAATGGCCAGTATGAGCATGCTCACTATTCAACTCATCAACCATTAACATTCAAATCAACTTAATACAGGCCGACTATACCTTAGTTTGCCAATGTTCCAATTTTGCAAATGCACCAACCCTTGCCATTATTTCCATTTCACATATAACAAAAGTTTTCTAGGGATACCAAATCAAAACCAAACTTACAATTAAACCAATGTGCGCAACACTTGTAGCAAGGGTCAAGGTGACCACCAAGCTATACACCATATAAAATATAAAAATTAAAACTGGACTATAGATTCCTCATTCATTTAAAGGCAACATAGTCATACTTTGCGAGAGATAATTTAGACATCATTTCATGTTTAGTCACCCTGCTCATATCATCCTGTAATAATTATTTTAACAGTTATTTAAATCAAATAAACTGTAGAGTTTGTGTCGCAACCAAGGCATAAGAACATGAAATGTAAGTGTTACCTCTCCATCATAGTCACATAAGTCACACAAGGGGTCCCACCTATTAGTATATTATTAAATATAATTAAATAATAAGGCGTTTGCAATCATTTGCAAGCAGGTACCCTATGTTGTTCTTTTGGTCGTCAACAAACTGGCGACTCCACCTGGAAATCTATTTCCAATAGATTAAGAACTCGGAATGTCCGGTTTCGCAGATCGGTGATCATAGATCAAAGAAATATTGACCAGAATGATTATGCAACATGGGTAAAAAGGTGGTTTAAGGGAAATAATGAGACGGGGTTTTGGGAATAACTCATGGAAAGTGGTACGTATGAGGGGTTTGGTCATGTATGCATAACATTCGATCAGTCACAATAAAAGTGTTTCTTTGTTTTAAGGAGAAATTTTCTGATATGCTCTTTTGAATCTCAAGATGGAGGGAAGAGAGGGATATCAGAAAATAGGGAAGAAAATAAAATCATATAACTAACAAAGTACGGGAAGAAAAAAACAATTTCAACGATGTCTAAAAGGAGGACATCATGACAGCTATGTAACTTTATTGTTATTGATCAACAATACCTACAGAATGGCACACTACCTACAAAATGACATTGTTGTGGAAAAACTGATCCAAAACGTATTTCTGATAAACATAAAACAACATAAAATGAAACAACAAAATTTGAAAAATCAATTAAACAAAAAAGAATAAAACAACAAAACAAAAAGCTATATACAACAACGATTTCCACATGACATTTATCAATCAAGCTGGTTCCACATAATGTTTCAAGCGAGAACTGTTTGTACTATAGGAAAACAATCGCTCTTCCAAATCCTTTACAAGATAAGAGTTTGCGCCTAGGACAAAAGCGATTTTAAAAGGACCTAGCCATAATTTCTGAAACTTTGAATGTCTTCCTCTGTCAGCATGAGCTGAGTCCCAAAGAAAGAATTTCTCATTTACTTTAAATTTGACAGATTTTGCGCGTTTGTTAAAATATTTCTTCACGATTTGTTGTCTTCTCTTTATGCTTTCCAAGGCAAACATTCTTTGTTCTTCTAATGCTAATAGTGCATTTATCCTTTGAGGGACATTGGAAGAATTTATTTTTTCAATTTGTAGCATCAGCCGTAGGGAGGAGAGTTCCATCTCAGTAGGTAGAATAGCCTCTTGACCATAAACAAGCTGGAAAGGAGTGCAACCTATGCTTACCTTGGTGGTAGTGCGATCTTCCCAAAGGGCATAAGTGAGGAGGGTGTTCCATTGACGAGGATTATATTCAATGAGCCTCTTTATGATCCTAACTATATTTTTGTTAGTAGACTCAACTTGCCCATTTCCTTGAGGGTAATAAGCTGAGGAAGTGAAATATTTGACCCCCAAGTTAGCTAAAAATTGAGTCAATTTAGCAGAAATTAAAGCGGTACCATTGTCTATAATAATCTCTAAAGGAATGCCAAATATGGAGAAGATATTAGTTTCCAGGAAATAAATTACCCGTTCATTCTGTGAGTGTCTAAGGGGGACAAATTTAGTTCACTTAGTGAAATAATCATTGGTTGTCAAAATGAAAACCTTCCCTGCGGAAGACAGAGGGTTGATAGGACCAATAAAGTCTAGGCCCCATTTAGAAAAAGGAAAACGAGGGAGAATAGGTTGCAGAGGCATAGTAGAAAGACGCTCTTTCCCAACGAATTTTTGGCACTTGTCACAAGATCTTGCGAATTTATAAGAATCTCAAAAAATTGAAGGCCAATAATAACCATTTCGAAAAATTGAAGGCCAATAATAACCATTTCTGATAATTTTAAAAGCAGTAGCCTTAGCAGAAAAGTGGTCACCAACGTGCATAACAGAATATGAATATCCATGAGTTTCCTATAACAATTTTTGTGCTTCCTCATTATTCACACATTGAAGTAATATACCATCAACAAACCTCTTGAACAAAAAATCTCCTAAAATAATATACCTGGAAGATTCAAGATAGAGCCTTCTCCTTTGATGAGGATCTAAGTCATTTGGGAATTTAGGATATTGCAAGTAATACACTAGATTTTTATACCAGGGGTGTTCAACAATAGAAAGGGTTTGACTCTCAATATAAAACAATTATGAAAGAGGATTATCTTGATCGCCAATTTCTTCACTTGCTTCAACATGTTGAGCTAAGTGAAGGGATAAGTCTCGTCCCTTAATTTTTTTCGAAGTCATGATGGTTAAATCATGCTCTTGGATTTTAGCAAGCCAATGTGCAAGCTTCCCTGAAATATAAGTTTGTGAAAGCAAAAACTTGACAGTAGGCAAAGGGACTTTTACCTGTGTGTGTTTGCCTAGGATAAAGTGGCAGAATTTCTCTACAACTTTAACATGAGAAAATGCATATTTCTCAATATAAGAGTACTTGAATTCATCATCTGATAAACTTTGGCTCATGCAAGCTACAAGTTTCTCATTATTCTGATCATCACATTGTAAGAGGATAGCAAAAACTGCTTCCTCAATGGCATTAGTGTATATGATAAAATCTTTCTCAAAGTTTGGTTTCTCCAGAACCGGTGCAGAACTGATTGTCTTCTTATTCCTTACGAAATAATTTTTGACATCATCTGTCTAAGAAAAGGAGTGATATTTCTTTAGAATATTATGAATCGGTTTAACCTAAAGAAAAATCAAGAACAAACCTGTGGACAAAGTTGATAATACCCATAAAGGCTTGAACCTCCTTTTTGGAAGTGGGGGCAGGAAGGTTCATGATAGAAACAATCCTTTCGGGATCTATGCTTATTCCTAAATTAGAAACGATATGTCCAAGGATTTTTCCCTTGGTTACGCCAAAAATAGATTTAGAAGGATTTAAGGAAATTCCAATTTTTTTACATCGCACGAGAACTTTCCCGAGATGACCAAAGTGATCCAATTGATTCTTTGAATAGACAATCAAATCATCAATAATACTTGGATAAATTTACTGATCAGATCGTCAAAATATATTTGCATAGCTCTATATAAGGTGGGGCCTGCATTAGATAAGCTAAAAGGCATGCGTTCATAAGCAAATGTGCCCTAGCGTGTAGTAAAGGTGGTTTTGTATCTATCAGTCCCTTTTACCTTGATTTGATTATATCTAGAGAAACCATCAAGTAAGGACATCATTTGTGACCCTGTGACCTGTTGCAAAATCATTTCCATATTAGGGAGAGGAAAATGATCTTTTAAGCTAGCTCTATTCAATGGGCGAAAATCAATGCATAATCAAATTTGACTAGTTGTTTTCCTAACAGGAACCAAATTTCAAACCCACTCAAAATACCTAACTGGAAAGATTATACCAGCTTTCAAAAGTTTTTCCAACTCCTTTCTAATAGTAGATTCAAGTGCGGGATTAATGGGTCTTTGTTTTTCCCTCACTGGTTTTATCCCTTCCTTGATATGAATGGCATGAAGTATGAGATCAGGATCAAAACCATGAAGATCCTCGTATGACCATGCAAAAACATCTTGAAATTCACGTAGTAGTTCTGTGAATTTCTCCTTTTCCTTGTCGGAACATTAGGCTTAACCATATTTGGAGATTTGGAGGTCCCAAGGTTCAAGGAAATGGTTTCACCCACTTTCCTTTTCAACTCCTCTTCCTTACGTGTTTCTTTGTTGTTCACATCACTCGATGAAAATAAACTCTCAAGAGGATTCAAGCCTTTTGGAAAATTTTCATATTCCATAGATATGATTTCCTTAGGCTTAAACGGTTCATTTTGTATGAAAGCACATATGCCGTCATCATTAGGGAAAACCTACCATGATTCTACATTATCTAGAATGTGAGGACGATATAAAGATTGAAAAGTACAATCAAGCCTTTGAGGTAGAAGTTGCCGAGTAGGGGATGCTATAAATACAACTAACCTATCAACCATTGAATTAAGTTCTCTCTTAACATGAGTGAAGTTAAATGATAACAAGTTCGAGATAAGCACCCAAACAACTTGGGTATAACATTTCATCAAATTATTGCTAGGAGAATAGATTTTATGCACAAGTTTCACAACAAGTTCAGAATCACCAAAAACTGTAAGGTGGCCACAACCAAGGTTATAAGCATATTCGATGCCTAACATTAAGGCTTGAAACTCAGTGACATTGTTCATGCAAGCAAACTCTAACCTATAAGAAAATTTGTGAATTTTACCTATAGGTGAGTACAACATAATGCCAGCTCCATTACCTTCGTTTGAGCATGAGCTATAGAAATGCATGTGCCACATACCGTCTTCTAAATCAATTTGTTCTAAACTAATGTTACCCTCATCAACAAATATAGAGTACACCCCTAAGTCTTCCTCGATATAGTTTACATTCGGTTGATGAATTCTCTCTATGTATGGTGAAATTCTTCCTTGCCTTAGGACTATAATATTCTTTCCATTCCGGGGAACGGATAAGTGTGTTCCATCAGGTGAAAGATATCCACCTGTTAGGGATTTCCAGTCTCTTCCTAAGATAATATAATAGTTTCTTATCGACATGTCGATTACTTGGATGCTAAGGGTTGTCCTTATTTCAGGATGTGCACACAGAAGTAATGTTACGTCTTTGATTTCACCTATTGTTGACTGTTGCAAACTATTAGAGGAGAGCATGCTTCTAGAATTTTCATTAGTACATGATAATACTAACTCTTCCATGATGAATTTTGACATTACGCTTGGGCCCGAACCACCATCAATTAGGCAACAATGGGCTATCTTATCCATAATTTTTATAGAAATGAAAAATGGAGAGTTTTTTACAGGGTGCCTAAAATTATTTACATCTATCTTATTTACAGTGCGATCCTCTTCTTTTGCCTCTTCAGAAATATTGGCTATGGTGGAAGATTTTCCTTCCATAAAATTCCTGAGATGATTTTGTTGTTCAGGGATGAAAACCATGTTCAAAAGAGTAGCATCGACCTTGATATTAGCCACTTGGTTAAGGATGTTATACTTGGAAGAGGTAAGAGGGGAAATAACTCCTTGACTTTCGAGAGTTTTGACAATTCATACATTATTTCCTTGTGAAGATGATGCTGGGGTGGAAGAAGTACGAGGAGGATCGCATTTCCCTTTAGGAGCATAAGATTTGTTCCTAGTATTCATGATCATAACATTTTCCAGTTCTAACTAATCTAGAACAAGGATAGTGGTTTCAGGCTTCTTGCTAAAGATTTTATCTCTGACTCTCTTCTTAACTTGATAAGTACTTTCTTTATGATTTTCTTCGTAGAATTTACACCAATTGCGAGACATAATGGCCTTAGGCTGAAAATTGTTTTCATTTGTATTCCTAAAAGGAGTTGTGGAATAAGAAGATTCCCCATGAGTGAGTGAGGGAACATTTCCCTTTCATTCATAGGCTATCATTCAGTTGTTCATATCTTGTACAAGTTGTAGGAGGGCATACATATCTATTTGTTTGACTGAGTCTCCTTTAGCGAGACTTGTTCTTTCAAGTTTCTCTTCGTGCTCCAGGAAAGTGTGGATAGCAGAGCCAATATTTTCAATAGCCTTTTCTTCAAGCCTATGATGATAAGGAGAGGGAAGAAAATTATAGTAATGCATGAAAGCATCTTGGTTTTGGGGGAAAATTAGTTCAGGGATTTGATTGTGCAATTTGGTGAAGCAGAGGTTAAAGGACTTAATAGTCTCACCATCTTTGTAAGAAATATTGTTATATTCCCTTAACTGCTCGGCTGGGCTCTTGGATTTTCCATAAGTGGACTTGAACCAATAAAACAACTCTTCTCAAGTGGAAAGGATCTTTGGAGGGAGATCAAATAAATCAACTGTTGCCTTCACTTCAAGGGAGTTGACAAATAAGTGCATGCATGTATAATTATCGTTAGCCCCAATATTATGACAAGCATTAGAAAACACCACTAGGTGTTCGTTTGTAGAAACAATATTATTCCCTGATAACTTAGGAAGATGATCCTTGAACTTGGGTAACAGACGAGTAGCAGGTACTAGATTCAAGGGAGAAGATATGTGCCACAAGTTGGTCATAGTATCTTCTTCAAACTGAAAAAGCCCATACTTGTTTATAACTTTAGTAGGGTTGGTAGCCGATTGTATATGAACTTGATGACTATATAGACTACCAGTTACTAATGAGGTCGAAGGTTGGGATGATGAAGTACCTCTAGTACCACTAGCACCACTCGCAGATGCCATTTTGAAAGTGATGGGTAAGGGAGAAAAGGGCGAGCTGGAAGAATCAAACAAAGTCCTCCTTAGAGTGCTTTCTTGGGTCAACAAAATGGATTTCCTCCTTCCTATTTCAATGATAGGAGTAGCTTCAAGGGACAATCCTCTTCTTCTTCTAGAAATTCAAGGATTTGAGGACATGAGAACATAGACCAAAGACTTAGGAAAATGGAGGTTACTGCTGGTTTCTAGGCTACCTTTTCTTGGCTTCCCAACATTCACAGATACTTATATCTTGTTCAACTAATTCCCAAGAGCGTTCAAGCTCGACCTAGGTACTAGAAGTTTCTAGGATAGTATTGAATAAGGTCAAGGCAATGATAGTCTAGTCTTTAAGACCGTGTTCAATACTAGGTTTCCTTGTAGAAGGTACTGTCATGAGAAAAATCAATCAAAGAGTGATAAAAAAACCCTAGAAAGATTCAAGATAATCGTGAATACAATCAACCAGAGAGATATGGAAGATCTCCCCAGTATGGTCTCCAAATACATGTTGAGGAAAAGGTATGGAACACCTTAATCATTTTCAGATATTTCCTGGCTAGGAAAATATAGTTGGGAATGTCACTCGGGGTTTATAGCCTCAAAACATTCACTCAATCCACAAGTATTAAATAAAAGGATTAAGGCTAGTTTTATGACTTGTATATGCTGCAATGTAAAAATAAAATTTATACAAATCTACAAGAATGTATACAACTTTTACAATAAAGTCAACATGGATACCAAAAGCGAAAGGAGGAACCAAGTCATGAAAACACATGTATGAGACAGAATAATAATCTGATTTATTTCATTTTGAGATACAAAAGTGTATTTCTCTTTACAAACCCCTGCGAGGGTATGGACCAAAGTCAGATTTAGAGGTCTCCGATGGGCACCATACAAAAATACTCTGATAGTAAAATAAAATTGAAATTAATGATCTGGATCATCTTGCCACAAAAATGATGCCATTTGACTTTGCAAGATATCCTTTATCAACTATGAAAATTAATTCACAAACATACAAGGAATACACATACTATCAAGGATGAATCAAACACCTTTAAAACAAGCGGCTGAAAAGTATGATTCAGTTTTGAACCTTTCCGTCTTCAATAAGATCCCGCTATCAACAAGAGGATTAGGCTTTCAAGTAAACTCAGAAATGAATGAAAACTGAAACTATCTCATTTAACTAAAGAGAAAACCTTAGACTTGTATTTCTTCTTCTATTCTCCCCTTGTCTCTTTCTCTCATTGAACCTTTATTCTTTCTCAATAAGTTGAGGTAGTTCAACTACTTCCTTTAGTTAAGTCAAATTGACTCATCTAATTAGTTTAGGGAGAAATAATTAATAATATATAGAAATAAGGGTCTAGTTAATAATTACTACATAGGTGGGACCTCTTGTGACTCCCATCATTCTTTTTCCAATCATCAAATATAAAATACAAATACAATATTTATCATTTGGATCATATAACACCCTTGTAGCTCCCACTGATATCATTTAAATCGAATATTTAAATATCAACAAAATTTAAGGACATATCCCAAAAAAAAAATATATCCATTTTATCCACAAAAATATCCAAAATAAAGCTTGATGTCCCCAAAAGTTGAAAATTATTAAACACTGTCTTCATCACTGAAAAATCACAAAAAACCTTTAAAATCCATATTTTCTGCTTTGCGAGGCATATTTCCTCTTCTCATTGCTATCTCCAACTCACTTTTCTTGAGTGGCTCTTGGTTAGTTATACCCCTGGGGCCGTATTTCGTTGATCACATGGGAACTATCATCTTTTAGGTGGATACATGAAGACACATATTTAGAATATTCTGTGGATGGAATAGAGGGGGAGGCTGCTACTTTTCCTTTGTCTTTCACAGGTTGTGGGATATCAGTTTTTAATATTTTTCTAACGTGTGAGGATTGTACTAGAGAAACAACAAGAGCAATTTGAACATTGGGATTAATTGGTGGTAGTAAAGGTAAGGACACAATGAGCCATCCACGGTGGTGGGAGATAGGCTGGTGGACAATTTCTTGCCAACCATCATTAGCATGGACTTCAGGCTACATTGACACATGTGGAGGAATAAGAATCCCAGGAAAATTCTGAGAAGGTTGAAAAGGGGGTCTGTCAGTTCGGGGTGGAATATACCATGGACAACCCAATTGAAAAACCCATCTTGGAACAATTGGTTTAACTCTTGTGAATCAACATCGGAGTGAATAGAAAACCAAGGTCTTCTATGGCCTCACTGCCAGTTACCTCTACCTCTATTATTTCGGCCATTATCGCCCTTGCTGAAAAAACTCATCATGTAGCAATATTTAACCAGTCATGAAAAATCCTTCATAATCCATACATGAAACTCTACTTAAATAAATCCAGAGTTGGCTCTATTATTTACTACATGATGCATGCAATCCATCCACAAAAAAAACACCATTTATTAATTGCTACACAGACAAGGAATTGATAGGGTCCTTGGGAGTATGGAGGGTTTGTAATTAGGGTAAAATTATATCATGGAGGGGGAAAATTCATGAATACTGTTAAGGAAATCAATAAAACAATCAAGCTGTGTATACAACCAGCTCCCAAAATACCAATCATCACTTAACTTACACATCATCTTTTTCTTTTCCACATAGTCTTTTCTTTAAAAATGAGAAACAAATAGAATAGGGAGTGAAAAATGAAATTGGGATAATGAAGGGAGTGTATTTTGCATAAAATGGTATAATGGAAAGGACTCCCATGGATACTGTTCTATTAATATATCAATCAATGTCATTTCCAACATCAAAATTTAAACTTCTTCACTGTTTCAAAATTGAAATTCAACACTCTGTTTCCAAAATTCCAGAACTGATATTTCATTTCCAGGATGTTCATTTGCATCTAGAATTTGTATTACAAAGGAATCATTTCATACCCCTTTTCCCAATAAACATTCAACAATAGTAACATAGTTTGCATGCAACAGGGCCGAGGAGTAAGCAACATCATAACAATCATCGAAATAAACACAACCAACAATTGAGGAATGGACAGACTGTGGTTCTCGATATCAACACCAATACATTAGAATTAATACAGGGTTCCACAAAATGGCCATAAAATGGATCCCTTCATATAACATAATTCAAAATTGAAACTTCAATTAACAATGCTCCTAAAATTATTTTCATTCTGGATCACAAAACTTATTCAACGCATATATAATTTACCCACAGAGGTATTCCTTTCTTACAAAATTGAACACACAATAGGTCGTATCCATTAAATGTTTTGCAATGCTGTCATCACCCCAATATTTCCACAGGACAGATTGTATTATCAGACAAATGAGTAGGGTTAACATTCTTCCCGCTTTGCACATCAAATAATCAATCAAATCCATGACCAAAAGGAGCACAAACAATGCCTTTTCTTAATTCCGGGTTGGCCATCTTTTACGCTAATTTCCAATGCACAGGGTTCAGTACAAAGCAATGGACAATAAGGTGGTATAAGCAAGCATGCTAACAAACTAAGGGTTTGGCCAGAAGGAGCACGAAAGGTTTAATCCTTCACAAAATTCCACATTAATACTCACAGAGCAGTGACCAAGGCGTGGACACAATAGCCACGAAAACCACAACTTAAAATATAGGCAGAGTGTCCAAGTAACCCATAGGTAAGAAGCGGGGATACTATTTCTAATAGGGAAGAAACCCAAAACTAGGAACCAGAGGCAAGGCAGGCCTGGGAGTTAGCCAACGATATTCTTTTCCATAACAAAAATGCGAACAACTGTACACAACAAAAGACCCCACACCGCTTTTCAATGCCATGGTTTAAATACAACCACCATAGGAAACCAAAACCTTGCACATGACCAACACACAGTCTGAATTCATTCATATAACAACTTTGAAAATGCACAGACCGTGAGCAAACAAGAGCCAACTGTTGACTTAAAGAGCAGAGTGAATGTTCATGGATGGAAAAGAAAGAAAACCCCATATCTGTGTAAATTTGTTAAGGATAAACAACCAACCTATATACCTTCTCCATGGTCGAGCAAAGCAGAGCAACATCAACCAACAAGAGCAAGTGAAAAAATGACTAGGGTGGCAGGCTCGAGGTGAGTTAGAGTGACATGCATTTACTGCACGTCGCTTCTACATTCATGTTTTCATTCATGGCTACTACGAGCATGCCCACTATTCAACTCATCAACCATTAACATTCAAGTCAACTTAATATAGGTCGATTATACCATAGTTTTCCAATGTTCCAATTTTGCAAATGCGCCAACTCTTGCCATTATTTCCATTTCACATATAGCAAAACTTTGCTAGGGATACCAAATCACAACCAAACTTACAATTAAACCAATTCACGCAACACTTGTAGCAAGGGTCAAGGTGACCACCAATCTATACACCATATAAAATATAAAAATTAAAACTGGAGTGTAGATTCCTAATTCATTTAAAGGCAACATAGTCATACTTTGTGAGAGATAATTAAGACAACATCATTTCCTCTTTAGTCACCCTTCCCATATCATCCTGTAATAATTATTTTGACAGCGATTTAAAGCAAATAAACTGTAGAGTTTGTGTCACAACCAAGGCATAAGAACATGAAATGTAAGTGTTTCTTCTCCATCATAGTCACATAAGTCACACAAGGGGTCCCACCTATTAGTATATTATTAAATATAATTAAATAATAAGGAATTTGCAATCATTTGCAAGTAGGTACCCTATGTTGCGCTTTCGGGCATCAACACACTAGAAATGTATTAATTCAATATCTAGGGCTTAATAAGGGGTTTTATACTTAACATGGGTTTTGTCTAGGGCTTAATATGCCCCTCCCCTTCAAACACGTGTTGTCCTCAACACTTGACTAACTGCGGGTTTTTTGCATGAAGAACTCATCTTCCCATATTGCCTCTTCCATTGGTAGGCTCTTCCATTTGACGAGGTACTCAATAATTACTTGATAGCTACTTAATCCTTGTTTCAAGGATTGTTTATGGGTCTAGTATGATTTTCCCTTCTTCATTAATCTCTGATGAAATATTTTTGACTAGGATCTTGTCATCAATTACCTTCTTTAAGCAAGAAACATGTAATATTGGATGCACACGTGAAGATGGAGGCAAATCTAATTTGTAAACCACACTTCTAATCCTTTGAAACACCTTATAGGGGCCATAATATTTGTGTGCTAATTTTTTTTCCTTCTTTTGTTTCTTGAGGGACATCTGTTTATATGGTTGTATCCTAAAAAATACCCAACCCCCCACTTCAAATTCCCTTTCACTACGATGTTGATTTTCTTGTTGTTTCATCCTATTTTGTGCCATACCCAAGTTGTCCTTCAATAGTTTGAGAACCTCTTGTTGGTTCCCTATGTGGTCCTCCACAACTTGAATCCCTATCTGGTCCTCCACAACTTGAAGCTTTCTAGTCCCTTTCAAGGGAAATTTGATGGATGGAGAATGATATCCATAAAGCGACATAAATGGGGACATTTTTTATGAAGTATGGAAGGATGTGTTGTACCACCATTATGACAAGGGAAACCACTTGACCCATTGTGTCTGTTTATCAAACACAAAGAAATGAATATATCCTTCTAGACATTTATTCACAATCTCAATTTTCCCATTAGATTTAGGATGGTAAGATGAGCTGTGAGTCAATTGAGTGCCCAAAAAAGAAACTAATTCAGTCTAAAAATTTCTAGTGAAAATTGGATCTCTATCACTTACAATAATGTTAGTGACTCCATGTAGCTTTTGAATTGTTTCCATGAATGTTGCAGTTACTGTACTTGCTTTAAAAGGATGATAAAGAGAGCAAAAATGGGAATACTTTGTTAGTTGATCCACTACTACCATGATGATAGTATTTTCTTCAGATTTGGGTAAACCTATAATAAAATCCATTGGAATTTCTTCCCAATGTTGAAGTGATATAGTTGTCAGTCGGTTTATATGTCTAAATCCCATTACCTTTAATTATCAATCTCGAGTATGCACATATGTGAAATGCAAACACAATATGTGAAAAATTGGATTATTTGGAGTATAAATGATTCATGCTTATTATAATTTATGAAATCAATTGCATAAAAGAAAAATCCATCATTGGATTATTCCCTGCTATATCCGCAAGTGTTTTGAATTATGTTATAGTTAAGTGTTCAATCTTCGAGATCTGAACCTTTCTACGACAATACTTCGTTTGGTATATTTCATAATATAATTCAATGAATGGATAAAGATATTTGAAATCAACTTGTAGAAATGAAACACTCTTGCATGAAATCAAAAGCTAACTCAACCACTCTTGGTGATGATCATGTACTTGGGCATTGATTATGCTACTAGGACCTCACTGTCATCGAATTATCTCTTTGCATGATCTTAGAGTTTCCATTTTTCCATAAATCATCATTCCATTGTTGGCAAGTTAGGATAAAAGCTAAAAAACATTGCAGAAAAAGAAACACGCTACACTTGAAAATTAAAAGAAACTTAATCATTTCTAGAAATGATCATGTACTTGGCACGTATCATGTAATTGGGTAGGGACCCAGATGTCACCGGGTTGTCTCCTTGCATGATTTCCATGAACTATTGATCCTATGGTTATCAAGATTTAATAAAATGAAACACACTTGCGGAAAATAAAATACGATATACACTAATCAACTCTCCATCCTTCTAGAGCAAGCCCATACTCTATAGAATGGAGCTCTGATGCTAATCCACAACATAAATGATAAAACTACATAAATGATAAAACTACAATCTATAATAAAACAAGATCTCATAAAATATTATTTATTCCATCGTAATTTGGACATATGCCCCAAAAGTCCTCCTATAGAATGGAGAAGGCATTCTCTTTTATACATGAATTTTCTTAGAAACTAAAATAAAAAATAATAAACTCAAATCCACAAATTTCTCCTAGATCCACAAGTTTCTCATGTGGTTACAACCATTTGCTAAAAATTAGAAACTAAAACTTAGCTCATAATATCTCCAAGATCTACACAATTAATCTCATCAAAATCTCCAAGATTCTTTCCATATCCAAGAGATTTGAATGATCATCCCAAATCCTTATTAAATCTTCATTGGTTGAAGAGAAAATTTGAATTTGGAGCCAAGTGATGAAAATTTTCATTATTGGAAATTCCAAATGTTTCTATCATCATCAACAAACAAACTAACCCTAAGTGAAAGTATGCTATTTTTCTAATATTTAGTCATAAATTCACTTAAAATACTAAAATAAATGCATCGAAAAATATTGATCACAATCCCACATATAAGCATTAAAATGGAATCAAATAGGGTTACAGGTAAGCAAGAAAGGATTAAAATCAAGGGAAAAGGATGTGAAAATATGGTATATTGGTGACTCAACAATAGCTAATGGTTGTAGGAGACCTTCCATATTGATTGTGTCTCCCTTACTCTATTGGAAGACCACACATTCAGAAACAAACTTTTGAACATCATTTTTAAGACCTTCCCAGAAAAAATCCTTCTTCATCCCGTGGTAAGTTTTCAAGAATCCTGAATGTCCTCCTATAGGAGAAGTGTGCAATTCTAGAAGGACCTTCTATTTGATTTGGGAATTCTTACATAAATATAGGCTATCATGATACCATATCGAATCATTCTTCCATACAAATTTATCTAATGAAATAGGGTCCTCTTGTAGTTGTCTTCCATACCTCTTTGTTATCAATGAAATTTTGTCCGCAAATGGTTACAGGAATCCAACATCTCCAAACACCTATTAGTTCACCCACAACTTCAAAAATGCATTTCCAAAAGGCACAAACTATACAACTGGTTAAAAAATTAACATTCACAGAAGAATTATAGGAAGCATGCACACATGTGCAGGTCAAAAACATAAAAAAGGTGCACATGCGGCCGATGCGTGACTATGTACGCAAAAATCCACGCACACCTAAGAAAGACACATTTATGGTTCTTGTTGGCCCCTCACCCACTTTTGGTTCAACTCCCAAGTCGATTTGACCCTTAAATCTGAGCTAAATCTGAGTGGGGAGTTGGTCAAAGACCTAAGGGTACCCTAAAGGGCCCCTTGTTCACACTAAAGACCGGTTGGATAATGCCTCAAATATTTGCTATAAAAAAAGGCTATGGGTGCACTATGAATTCAAGAATCTCGTTGTATTGTTATCCTACCTGTATTCTCCTACAAGGAACCTCTTTCCTTTTTAGAGCATACTAGAATCATCTCATTAAGCTATTCACCTAACCTCTTGAGGGAATAATCTTGGATTTATTCACAATTTCCTTTCTAGTTTTCCATTTGTAAGAAGAGCTCTCACATAGGAGATTCAAGATCCCTCCCTTGGAGGAAGAGGGGACCCATAAGTCTCCCTTTATCTTTGGTGTTTTCCCACTAATATAATCTATCCATTTGTGGCATGAATATTGGTCAATTGTTTGATTAATTTTGGTTCTAATTTCCTTATGCATTGTAGTTTTGTTTCTTTAGTCGTTATCAGCTTAGTTGTTTGTTTATTTCATGTGATTGAGTCATTTGAATCGTACACTAACTTTTGTCCTATTCAACTAACCCAAATAGACTTGCAAGTGTCCCCCTTTTGCTCATTCAAGTGGCGAAAAGGATACAACAGATTGACGATCATACTGGGGAAAGGTATCAATTTCCTCCCTATTTGGGTTGTTTGAGCACTTATTTTTGATCTATTTACCTTGCAGGGATCATAAGAAACCCAGTCCTACTTGTAAAAAGTTGAATTCAGAGCTGTAATAAGAGAGTTTCATTTAAAATTTTCTTCTCGGATGCGTATCAGAACATGCATGGGTTTTTCAGCCCACAGGCATGTCTTCCGAGCACGTGCACCAAAAGCACTATGTTTTCCAATGCATTATGCGCACGATGAACCAACAGGCCCTTGTTTCTTTGTGCATTGGCACCACATGTGCCTCTGTCTAAACTGGGGCCTGCACATCTGTCTAGAAATTCAATATTGTAAGAGTTTTTTGTGAAGTTTGGAAGGCCCCTAGCCTTCTAAATATTGATTCTATGCAATTTGTAAATGCACCACACTTAGATTCCCTTTCCACATGAAGGGTTAGTTAAAACATAGACACTTAGGAGGTTAAAAAGAACCATATTTCTCCTGTTTTGCTTTCATTTTTCCACATGGATGGCTTGTTTTGATTGTAAAACTTAAGTTAAGATAATTTGCTATCACATATATAAACACTTGCATTAGGACTAGAAATCAAACTTCAATCATTGAGTATGCTCTTATCTCGCACCATAGAGCGATCTTGAGAATCATAAAAATGATTGAGGGAAGATTCCATCTCCCTTAAAAACAAAATCTTTAGGAGAGGACAAAGCCCCCCTAGGGCTCCTATTAGTTTCTTTTCAAAACATCTTAAATTTGTAAGGGCACATACATGCCCACATGTTGCAAAAATTAGGATAGTTTTTGAAGCTACTTTCTTAGTTTACATCACTAGGGGAGTTTAACGATTATTGTAACAGGTCCATACATGCCCACATCCTTGCAATATAGGATAGTTTTTGAAGCTTTCTTAGATTAAATCACATTAGGGAGTTTAAAGGATTGGTAAGGACCCATATGTCCACATGCTAGTTCTTTAGGGACTTTAAAATTCCGCAAGGTTGTACCAATGGCATCTAGTAAGATACGTAATCAAGACTTGTAAAGGACCACACAAAGTCCACATGCTGCAAGGTGACACCTAACTTATTAAAAATTTGGCACATTTTTTCACTTGCTCACACACAAAGTCACTACTCACTCACATAATTTCATCTCGAATTGTGGAGGTTGAAGTAGGTTTCCTCCAAAGGGATTCCGAAATGTACCACTATTTCTTGAAGGAATTATCCACTCCCACTTAATTCAAACGAGATTGGTTCACACCCCCAATATCTCAAACAACCACATATAAATTTTTTCTAAAAACTAACTAAGTTTTCCTCCACAAGATGTGCCAAGATAATTTTTTTAGCCTAGGTAGGATCTCGGGGATAAGCATCCAAATAACTCCCCGTTACCTGGTTCTCACATATTCAAACATTAGAAGTTGACAAATAGGGAACTTTAAAATCCTCCAAGTCAAGTGTTACTAACACCATAAGGCAGGGAGATACCTGTGAAGGGTCAAAGGCCGAGGTCTGGTTGTTCTGTGCGTCCCCCCTTGAGACACCCACCTCTTGGACGAGATCTATCCCGCGACCCATTTCTGAGGCCGAAAATCTAAATGCCGCACTTTGACCGAGGTACCTAGTGACCAAATTTTAGGACATCTACCCAGGTGGCAATTGTGGTATGTAATTGCACCTTGATCAGATTTTGTGTGGCTATTAGGAAATATTGCCAGCTCTTTCGGGATATGCACCCTCTACCCCTCATTATAACTGATTATTTCATCCTTCACTAGTTGCTCTTCCGGTGGCTTCATACCCCACTATTGAGTACTATTGGAAGGTCCAATGCTATTTGAGAGGAAGGACATTACATCTTTTTAGGACACGAGCATTTGTTTTCTTTGTTTTCCCATGTGGACAAAATCCACCTACCCACATGTATGCTTATTTTCAATTGATTTATGTATGATGCTCTTGGGATTACAAGGGATTGTGAGATATATTGTGAAGTTCCAAAATTATACAAAGACTCTTGTTCATTTATTTCTCTCATCACCATTTGCACACATTTCACTTTGCTAGTTGGACATCATAGGGGACCCACAAAATCCCCTTCGTTCCAGACGCTTGCAAAATCTCCCTCCTATTCTCAGAGGATTTCCTAGTTTTTCCAACTCACCGACTCAACCCTCTCACACCCCTGTGAGTGATACTATATTGGGATCAACTTTGCTTGGTTCCACTTCCCAAGGTCATCCATCCACTAGCTCTCCTTCACAAGGAGGTGGAGGGTACACTTCTTCTCAAGGGAGAAGTACACCCCACTAAACCCCCCTCAAGGGTTAGGTATACCACTTGCTCACACCATGGCTGGAACCAATCCTCCATCACCACTCTAGATGCCATATTTGGCCTCCCTCAACATACCAGATCTAAGAAAGCTCATGAATGATCCTATATTGCATGACCCCATATGGCCTACAATGCCTACCAAACTACCTTTAGAAATTCCCAAGTTTGAAGGAAAGGTGGGAGAAGATCCCACCAACCATATCATGGTCTTCCAATTATGGTTCTCTTCAAACAAAATCATGGACGACTCCGTCTGATTAAGGTTATTTCAATGCACACTCACAGGTCCATCGGCCAAATGGTACGTGGATGAAAAATCAGGGTCCCATGTGGCTTTTGAATCCTTGGCCAAAGCATTTTTGACCTTCTTTCAACTACCAATCCACCATGACAATGGTCTCGAACTGCTCTTCAGGTTTAAACAAACCTCAACCACACATATCGCTGACCACATTCATGAATTGTGTTGGCAACGTGGTTTATGCAAAGCAGAAACCACCAAGCAACAATGCCTTGATTGGTTTCTCAGATCACTCGTCCCCCTCCTTGGCAAAGATGTGGTCTCCACATTCCCCCAATCTGAAGAGGAAGCCATCAACAAGGCTCAACAATACGACCTCATTTATGCAGAGTCAGGTTACTTATATATGGTACTACTTAACACCTCGAGACCCATACCATTCAGCCAGGACAAACCTGGGATGTATCACTTAGCATATGGATTGATTGGTGCCATAACACACCATAATCCGTACATCCAACCACCACCTATGTATGGTACACCCCGACATCCACTGATGTATGGAGGACCCCCTTATTACCCTCCTCCCCCTTATCAACATCCATACCCTAATTTTCCCCTCTCACCCATGAGTGGACCCACATCGACACCCATGATGTGCCCGTCTGTTCATTCAAGTTCTGGTACCCCCTCTACCTTAGCTTACTCCCTGAGCACTAGTGAAAGCACTATGCCTTCCTATGCAACCTACGGGTCATCACCATAAAGTAATCCACCCTTTCCATTTCTTGGTCCTCCACAACCCATTTCTCCTCCACAAGGACAACCACACACTGGGTTTAACTTTGTTCAACACTCTCCCATTCAGGAATTTCAAAATTTTGAACAACTAAATACGACAAACCTGACCCATCAATCGAATAATGCCAAAAATAAAGGGAAAAACCAAAATAATAATAACCCAGGACCAGGGGGAAACAACCCCCAACAAAACCAACCTACTGGGGGAAACCAAAATCATGGGAACCAGAACCCCCAAGGGGGCAATAACAATAAACGCCAAGGGAGGAACAACAAAAAAAAACTCCAAATGAACTTCCCTTGTGTTCTTTGCGGTGAGCATGGTAATTATACTCACCATTGCCCCCAAATTATCGACTTCAAACGGATGAAAGATTCCATGAATGCACCACGTCCTCCAGTGCCACGTGTCCCTCATCAGACCCCACAAAAGTAATTGCAAAAACCACCCCTGGCTGTGTTGCAAAACCCTATTCCACACCAAGGTGTGATGAATACCCAACAACAGATGCATCCTGCCCCACCACATATGGGACAATATCAAAACCCTGGGAATCTGACTGATCACAATGTCCTCCTCACTAGCGAAGAAGAAATTATTCTACAAACGCGTAGTCATCAATACAACACACCCCCTGAGTCTACTCCCACCACTTCAGAAGCAGTTCCAGTTACAACCAGACAACCTTTGATGATTCCTTTCCCTAACACTGATCCACCCATTCGTATTCCTCACATCCCATTATGATGGAATGTCAACAACCCTCAGGCTAGGGCGGCACACAATTATAGTCTGGTTGATGACTTGGCACAATCTCCTACAGCCATGCCAATTTTGGAGGTTCTCCAAACTTGTACCACCCAACATAAATCATTGGTTTCCACCTTGGGGGCAGTCGACCTTGCTGATACTAGACTCATCACATTTGATCTAGATTGTGGGGAAACCTGTCTCCCCGCTTTGGTAGCTTTCCAGATACCAGTCAAGATTTAGAACATCACAGTTCATCGATGCATCATTGATGAAGGTGCATCCACATGCATCATGTCCAAAACAGTATGGCAGAAACTTGGCTCCCCTAAGCTAATACCATCTTCCATCACTTTAAGAGATTATGATGGACGACCATCCTCTCCTGAAGGGATCTTTGAAAATGTACCCGTTGAACTTGGGGGAAAAACCGTTCTTATTGACATTGAGGTTATCGACGCCCCGCTCGATTACAACATCTTGCTTGGACGTAGCTACATGTACACTATGAAGGCTGTGGCCTCTTCTATGTTTCGAAAGATGATGTTCCCCCACAACGGGAAGATCATCACCATCAACCAAGTTTCAAATTACAAACTCAACCATTACTCCAACATCAATAACATCCTACCTCTTGTTCCACACTAATTCCGATGCCTACCCACTTGTAGAGATGGGTCCCAAAATTTTCAAGGACCCATCCTTGCTGGGGACATATCACGAAGCACCCCCACTCATACACCCCTCAACACAAGTGTGTGTTGTATGTTCCAACGGAACTAACAATAGAGATACCATTCCTCCCACAGAGGCTTCTCTACTCCCCGACGTCCCACTAATGGAAGAAATCCTACCTCAACAACCCCCTGAGAACCCTTTGACACCACACACCCTTGATTTCACCCTCCCCCAGGGTCAAATCTTGGTTTGGGAGACAATCCCCCAAGCCATCACTCAAATATCCTTCTTCTACCCCCCACCGAGCGTACAATATTTTTAGATAGCCGCAACGCTTACCATTCCCAACATGGTGCTTTCCATTCTGGTATGGTATCTACACCCACCCGCGATGGTCCTTCAACCATCCATCCCTCCCCAAATAGAGGGAATCTCGATGCAGATTCCAATACTAACTCCAACTGCACCACCTTCACCCCCACTTGCTAGCTCCCCTACCACAGCTGGGGGCAGACGAAAGAAGAAAGATCCCATCGCTCCACTTCCTCCCCGAGTTCAACCTCCTTGTGCACTATGCGAGAGATAAGGACACCCTACAAATAGATGTCCCTCTCTCCCCGAGTTACACAATTTGATCCAACTCCCTAGAGAAACCACCTTGCTCATCGTTTCACCAAGCACCCCTAGTACTACCCTCACGTCCCCTACTATAGGAAACAAAGGGATGTGAACCAAATTCACATGTGCCATCTTTTTAGAGTATGGCTACTATAATCATCATTTCCCTGTGCTACCTCATTTTCAACAAACACTAATGACAATATGCCAAAGATTTCAGCAATATTCCTCTCCACCCACGTCATCGAGTACCCGAGTCACTAACATCCATTATCTCACAACCTCAGTCAACTAATGGATGAGGTGCCCTTTCTCTCTTTATGAATCACTTGATCATTTCACATACCAGTGTCCCACGATCATTGAATACAGGCGTCATCAAATGGCCCTTATTCAGAATCCTCCAAACCCCTCATTTCCTGCGATACAAGTGATTATCCCTACTCCCTATCCAAATAATGTTCACATCAACTCCCCTGAACCTGAGGCACTTCCTACCCCTCCATGGTTCCTAGATAGACTGTTTGAATATTTCCCCCCAAATTCCCCCAATTCTCTGGTTCATTTCCCTCATGAATTTTTACCCCCAACCATAGTCTACAATCCACAATATCTAGACATTGGTTTATGTCAAGCACGCCATCGCACCATAGTTGCGATACCCCTTCTACATCTTCACCCTCTGAAGATAATCACACAGTGACAATCACCAAGGTTCCTCCTCCGGATCCACTATATTCTCACATTTTTCATCGTGACGAAGATATCCTAGAGGAGATAACTACACTCAATTGCCTATGGAATGCGCTCCATCACAGAGCGCTCTTTCTCTCATAGGAAGCCTTTGGCCCTCCTAGTCAAACCTCCATATGCGCAATCAAAACTAAGGATTTCATCCCATCCGGGCATATAGACTAGTTCAACAACCCTATCCCTGCCCCCGATGCTTTTGAAGAAGGAAACATGGCCAACATTTACCCCACTGCCAAAATTGATATTTCCATCAAACCTGGAATCATAGAAGAAATCACCATTGGTGCCGCATGCTCCCCTGAAGAACTCACGGATTACAAATCTCTCTTTCAGGAATACTGACATATTTTTTCCTGGTCATATACAAAGATACCCGGCCTCGATCCTTCTATCGTCGAACATGACATCGACACCTGGTCATATATCACCCCTATATGATAAAAGAAATGCCCACTCCACCCATCCAAAGCAGTGGCTATCAAAGCCAAAATTGAAAAATTCTGCGCTGCAGGGTTCACATACCCCATTGCATATGGGTCATTGCTTCTGTTCTATCATTGCTTCTTCCACCCAATCAGATTGTGGAATAGAAATAGCACATAATGAACCCTCTGTTTCTTTTTCTTTCCTCAAAAGTACATCTACCACAATATTGTGTTTTCCTTTTTTGTAGATAATTTCAAAGTCATAACCTAACATATTTCTAACCCACTTTTGTTTCTCTTATGAATATAATCATTGCTCTAAGAATTACTTCAAACTATCATGGTCTGTTTTTTCTTTGAAGTGTCTCCCTATCAGGTAAGGGTGCCATTTCTTAACTTCATGTAATATGAACAACATTTATTTTTCATAAATGGGTTTGAGTAAGTTTTTTCCTTTAAGTTGGCTAATTTCAAATGCAAGGGGCCTTCCTTATTGCATTAAAACTGCACCAATGCCATGGCTTGAGGCATCACACTCACAATAAATTTTTTTGTGAAGTCAGGTGTGGCTAGGAAATGAGTTGTACACATATCATCCTTAAGTTTTTCAAAATATTTGGTTGCTTCTTGAGTCCAAGAAAATGATTCCTTCTTTAATAATGTTGTTAGATGTGTTGCTATTTGACCATAGTTCCTGACAAACTTGTGGTAAGAGCCTGCAATCCTAAGAATCCTCTAATTTTATTTAAGGTTTTAGGAATTGACCATTCCCCCATAGATTTAATTTTCTTAAGGTCTAATTTTACACCTTCATGAGATACAATATGACCCAAATGTTCCACTTCTTTAACCCCAAAGGAAAACTTGGAAGGATTTGCATAAATCTGTTGCTATTCCAATAGTTGTAATACTCTATCAACATGTTGTACACGATCTTCCCAAGATTTTTTTCATATTAGTATGTCACCAAAAAATAATAACACAAATTTTCTAAGGAAGGGTTTGAAAATAGAATTCATCAAGCTTTGAAATGTTGAAGGTGCATTAGTAAGTCCAAATGGCATAACCAAAAACTAATAATGAACTTCATGTGTTCCAAAGGTTGTTTTGGGAATGTATTCCTACCTCATTATGATTTGATGATATCCCAAATGAAGATCAAACTTAGTTAAGAAAATTGCTCAATGCAATTCATCTAATAATTCATCAATGACAACAATATGAAACTTATCTTTGATGGTAATTTTGTTAGATATCTATAATCAGGACACATATTCCATGAACCATCCTTTTTCATAACCATCATGAGCACTTGTGAAGAGAAATAACTTTGGCTAGGATAAATGATGCCTACCTCTTAACATTTATTGGATCATATGCTCAATCTCACTCTTCTGTGCATATAGATACCTGCAAGGCCTAATGTTAGGTGGTACACTTCTTGGTTTCAAATGAATAGCATGGTCATGATCTCGAGCAGGTGGAAGACCCTTGTGAATTTATCCAAATAGCTTGGAATAATTGTTGATAACTGTTATCCACGATTTCTAGGGATAACTAGGAGATCATGTCTCGAGGCCCACAGGTCCTAGACATGGAGTACCGAGAGCAGGATTGACCTGAGCATGGCTTTGGAGGGCCCATCCTTCTTCTTCTTCATCAGACTTGTCCTGTCAGCAGCAACAACATCCATTGCCATTGGCTTGGACTTGCATCAGAAAAGACTCTTTCTCCATGAGGTGATTGGTCTAGGTATCATGGTATGTGTCATGTTTGATCATTATAACTTTCAGATATATGCATCAGGTTCCTTACATTTCTAATGACTGCTTGGATCTTACACTAACCCACTTGACCATTGTTGGGGGGATTAAGGAGGTTCCCTAGCAAGCTCGTGCCCATAGGTTTTGGTTAGCCACCAGGGGGGATTTGAAGAGCCATCGTCTGCACCCACCATATTATCATTTTACATCTTATTTCCCATACACCCATCCCATTCCCCTAGTCCGGGCATTAGGATGACCTATTTGAGGGGTTACACTTTGTCTTGTGGGAAGAAGGGGCTAAAGGCCTAGGAGGTAAAAGCAGCTGGTAAAAGATAAAATCCATAAGAAATAAAACCTAGAGATGCTTTGCCCAGGGATCCCCGAGAAGGAAATAAAAAGCCTCTCGATAAGAAACAAAAAGGGACCCAAAGAAAGATAATAAACCAAGACCTAACCAAGAGGATGGGAGGTCTCGTCATGAGCCAGCCCATTATGTTCATAGGTATATAGCAGTATGACATTGCCATTATCTGCTTACCATGCTAGAGCAATGACCCTTGGTTGCATGGCCAAGGGAAAGGGGGTCTCATCACGAGCCAACCTTATAATTTCTGCGAAAATACTTGTGGGTAACACTGTCAGCTCTGGTCACCACGCCAAGGCAATGTTCTCTGGTCAAACCTTGAAGCAAAAAGAAAGAAAAAAGAAATAAAAAAGTAATGAATAAAGAAAGAATAAAGGCAATAAAGGGGCTTGGAAAAAACTGCATCCATGATAGGTACAAATCGCCTCCTACAAAGGCACCCACGGATAATACCTGCCCCTGGTCTTCACTGTGTCTGGATATCCTTAGACCATATCACCTCGTATTACATGGCTTGAATAATGTCCTTTGGAAACTTTCCTCTTCTTATGGATACTAGCCCAATAGGTTACCCTTTCTCTTCACTTTTGTATAGTAGATCAATGTAATATATTTGAGCTATTAGAGGATATGCTAGGGGTTTTATGCATGTATTTGATAAAATTAATGATGATATATGATTGAAATTTCTATGATCCCGAGGACTAATGGGCCCATGGAGGGAGAATTTTTTGATGTGTAGGACCATGCCCGACGGACAGGTACCGGTGGACCGATACACATGGGGAGATGATTAGCTCGGACCTCCATGGGGCTGAAGAGCCCATCAGATGGTTGTTGGGATCCCATCAGTGGCAGAGACAGGACAATGGTATGATGAGCCTTTTCACATGAAGAAAAGAAGGACGTTCCACCCAGGACACTTTGGCTGAGCCCAACGTAGGAGGGATGACCCACTTTAGATGGAACATTTTCCTCTTGATGGACATGACGTCACCCAAGAGATTCATACGTCATCTTGAGCATGTGGCATTTTGATGGGATTACTGGCACATGTGGCAGCTTAGAGGAGCCCTAAAAGGGCTAATGCCTGACTTCTGGATGCTGGACATGCCAAAAAAGGGACAACGTCTCCCTCAGAAGGGATTGACGTCCCACCTTTTGCTCATTTTATGTCTTTTACTTAGTAGTTAATGTAAAAACAGTATAATTTTTGGTAGTCAGCCTTGTCAGATGTTTTAATGACCTAATTTGTAAATTAAAGGTCATGGAATGATATATATTGAGGATGTTTTTCCCTCATTGGGACATAACACAACTCACTCTCTTGTGAGATCTTAATTCTTGCGCCCTACTTGGGTATTTTTGGTGTTTTAAAGTGAGGCACTACTCTTGAAGGAGGATTTCTTTTGGCATTTATGGAATTTCTCTCAAGGAAGGTTTACAACTAGGGTTTGCACATGCTTTTCTTCATGATATGTAAGTGTTTTTCCTGAAAAACTTCTTGATTGAATGGTTGTAGGTTAGTATTCTTGCATTTACTTATAAATTTTGCTGATTTTAAAACCCTAGGTAGTAAGCAGACAAGTAGGTCATTGCTATATGTCCCCTTGTTGAGAAATAGTTTTCAGCCATTGAAAAAGGAAGACATATCCTAGCCGTTGCTACACTTTTCTTTCCTTTTTTCTGAGCTAGCATTGAAGTCATAGGTTGAAAAGAGGAGACGTTCTAGGCCTAGTTGGACTACACCTAGGGTTTCACCTTCTAGGGTTTGAAGGCCTTGCCTTTGCAAGACTTTCTCCCTTAAATTTATACTTTGAGCTAGCCATTTTGCCAAGATTATTTAGAGAAGGAGGAAAGAGCACGAGGCCTTGCTTAAGCAAGACCGGAGTGAGCCTCTTTCCCATAGGGTTTTGATTCTAGGGCCCTACCATTGCAGCACCATAGAACCCTATCTTCCAGTCTCTAAGTTTTAATCCTCCCGAGACTTTGTGCCCTTGCTTTTGACTCCATATACCCTAAGGCACTGGTTAGATCTCCAACGTTGACCCTTTAGTGTGAAAAAACATCTTTTAAAACCCTAAAATTCAAAACCCTAACTAACATTACTAACAAAATAAAGGCTGACGTCATAGTGAATATCTCATCTTGACGCAACAAAGGTGTAATAATAAGCAATTCAATGATGGCGTCAAGCATTTACTGAACAAATTACTGATTGGATATACTGTAGGCTTGGTCATTTGGTAGATATTGATGAATTGATGATATTTCATAGGCTAAATAATAGAATGTTGACTTTCATCTTGTATCTATTTCATTGTTTATTGAATTAAATCAAATAGTTAAAAAAGTACTAACCCTTTGAGTTATAGCCTACAATATACATATTGTCTTGTTATTATCTTGTTCCAGGCAGGTGTTTTCAACAGGGCCTACACTTCTTTTTATTGGCTGATTAGCCAGAGTATCTGATACTGGTGGTAACCTGCGAGGAGGAAAATCTTAACACTCGACCTTGTATCCTTTGCCTCTTCAAACCCCAGGTTACCAGGGACATCTCCCCTGGGCTAACCTCCCTAAATAGAAAGAACCTCGCCATCGAGGTGTTATTGGGTGGGGAAGGTACACCCCGATGTCTTTTTAAGGCTCTTTGTGAGCTCACTCACCGGAAGTGCCAGAAGATGGATTAACAAACTCCTGAAAGGAAGCATTAAAACCCCTGAAGATATTGAACAAGCCTTCTAGCAAGATTGGTGTGAAAAAGAAAGCACATATTCCCTTTACTCTCAATACACTAATATTTGCAAAGCCTCTAGCAAGGGCATTAGGGATTTCAATGATAGGTTCAACCTTTTACTCAAGAAGATCAGGCCTAGTTTCTCAGAAGAAGCTGTCCTCCAACACTACTTGAACTCCTTGGAAGGAGTTTTGTAGTTTACTATGAAAGATCGGTCGCCCTCGACTCTAGAAGAATCACAAAGCTTTGCTTGCCAGATTGAGCAGAACCTTGAGTTCGAAGACTACATCAATCAAGTCAATCTTTCGCACAATAATGACCCCAAGGAATCTAGTAATGAGGATGCCCCCGAAGCTGAGCCTAAGTCCTTAGAAATTCTTGAAGTAAGACTCATGCCTCCCAAAAGGAAATGGAACACAACTTTCTCAAATACAAACAATGTTCTGAATGCCT
>ML851659.1:13117-28621 GCA_009831015.1 Picea engelmannii
CTCACCTCCCTCCTACAAAACTAGATCGTGAGTCTCCACTTCACCAAAAATGGTTAAGCGGATTCCATTGCAAAACCCACCATACATAGTGTTTCTTGCTTTGTTTCTGCACATGTCGAATGTGCGTCATTCCTTGCTGCTTTGTAGTACATCAGGGATTCGAAACGCTAGGAGTGGGGCACTGTGGCCTATGCGCAGGAGAAAATTGGTTGTTTCAAGTCAGAATACTTCTTTGTTTGCAGAGGATGTCGAGACGGATATTCCTTGGGCCACCGAGGCTCTTGGTTCGAAACCCGAAGCCGTGAATCTATGGATAGGAAATGAGAGAGCCACCACCTCGTTTCTTAAAGATCACTATGAGGATTTGTATGTTGTTGCGTCTAGAGAAAAACATTTTCTTCTCTTGCCTCAAACGTGTTGAACCCTGATCGTCGGGGAATAGTTTAGAGTATGAGATGGAACGAATAGCCGCATTTCTCAGCAGTAAACAAGCGCAAAGGAAATGTGCATCCCCGATCTGCAACGATACATCACAAGGACCATGATCTCTCGTGAATCCATCCTCCATAATGCGGCGCACCATCACAAATTTCAACGCTTTCACTACCATCGCTTCACTCTCACCTACCCAACCCAGGTACACGACTATCATCCCATCTTCGATCATGCTCAAATTCGTCCTTTGCAATTCAAAAAAAGCAGACATGACTGTCTCGAAGGTATCACGCCTGAATCCTATTCAACTAGGGGGTCAACTCCATGTACCATGAAGATATGCATCATCAAATGCTACCAAGTCAGATACTTCCTAGTTCTACAAGGCAGTGTTGGCCTTCAACACATATTTTTGTAATGGAATTTTCGCTCCCCTGCGTGGGATAATAATGTAATAGGTCTGCATGGATCATAGTTAGGTCAGTTACCTTAGGACTTCATCATTAGAGGAGTCCCTTTCACTGAGTGTTTTTTTTCCTCAGGTTATTAATTTGGCCTAACCAACCTTATTAATTTCTCTTGAGTTTTTCACTCCCACAAATAATTCCTCCAAAGTGGTGAAAGGCATTCTAATGGTTTTGTCCTCTGGTAGCTAGTGTTTGGGAATGTTGTAAATGACCATGTAAAACATCTCTCAAAGTTTTATGGAATTTCGTAGAGTCTAGATAGGTTTTTTTTAATTTATTAAAATTGCCTAAGTTGGCTAATTTTAATTAAAATTTGATAAAAAAGTGTAAAAACTAGGTCCTCGGGCTTTTGCTAGGGGTATTTATGCTCAAAAGAAATGGAATGAGACCCCCTACACTCTTGGACCAAGTTTCAGCTCAGTTGGACAAGTTTTGCTAGGTGTTTGTCCATGAGGAGTCTTAGTCAGTCAAAAACAACAATTTAATTGCTAGTCGTGACATAGTAAAAATGTCATTTTTTGTAAAATTGAGCTAAATGTGTGAAGTAAAGTTGGAAGATGATGTTTTTACCTAAGCCTACCCTATCATAACCTTTTGCTACCCATTACACACCCCCTAGACTTAATACCCACTTCAACCAATTCGCCCCCCTAGGGGAATTGCCCCCCCCTTCATGAGAAAACTTTAGAAAAGGAAATAATTAGAGGTGTGGGGCACTCTCTCCATTAATGCGCCCTCCTAAACCTTCCACATCACCCTTTTGACATGGCCCACACCCTCCATCTCATCAATCCTCCTCTAAACCCTAGCGTTGTGCCCCCCTCCTTGGGATCCTCACTTGTGCTTGGTGATGGACACTTGGCTTTGATCCAAGAGGGGTAACTTTGCCTCTCCAAGTATAAATGAAGACCCTCTCACCCTCTTTTCCTCACCAATTCTTGTGCTATTGTTATGCTACCCATTTTTCTCCTCACTCTCCTCACCTCTCCCATCTTGCTCTCATCATTCTTGCTCTCATTTTTGGAGAGGAAGTTGTAACAACTAGTTGCTGCAACTTCCTACTTGGTAATAGAAAGAGCTTTGGAGGACATTGGTGTAAGTCTTGGTGCATTTGGATTGGAGGTGACATTGTTTCTTGTTGAAGTTTCCTTAATATATTGATTAGATGTCTCAAGCAAACTAGTTTGCTTGGGTAGGTTTTCAATAGTGTTGTTGTAAAACCTATATGAGTAGAATAGTGGATATTTCAAATCAGTTTGTTTTATTTATCTATCTTACTCATCTTTGCTCTTATCTCACGGATTGTTTCACAAGTTGCAGGTTATCTCAAGGGTTTACAAGGCTAACTTTGAGTTAGAAGCTTGCCTTCATAACCCAACTTGAACCTCCTCTCTTTCTAACTTTCATTTTTTGTTCATACATTTCAGAATTTTGGGTTTTTCTAACACTCTAGAATAGGTCATTCAATCATATTATTTGCTGAAATTTTCATGCAGAAAATTTCTGTGTAAAAACAGAAATTTTCTTTGACATTTTTGTGTGTTTGCAGCATTTCCAACAAGCAATAGCCTGCTATTTTTTGCAAATTCTCGCCAGTACAGACTTGCGCCAAAGATGTTTCCGTCCTTATACACACTTGCAAACGTGAGCCAAGTCCTGCTCACTTAGTGTGTCCTTGGAGGCACAATGCCTAGGTTCAAAGCCCATGCTGTTACTTTGACTTGAACCTCTTTCGTCTAAGCTTACTCCTAGGGAAGCCAAGGGGGGTAGACCCTAGTTACTAGATGAGATTAAACGTTGAATTCTAGGAGTTGGTTTTAATTAGTTAAAAGGTTAGGGGGGGAGATCTAGCCTATATGAAAAGGCAACAATGCAATGTGCAACAATTCAAGATGAAAAACAATTCTTTTCCTAGGAGAACTAAGTACTAGTGCCTAAGATTGGGCAAGGGGTCAACTATAGTTTGAGGGAGATAGATTTTACAAAGTTCACACAAGATTACAAAGACTACAAAAGAAATAGATACACTACAACCAGAGTAGATACAAGATATAACAAAAGAATATCTAAGAGTTACAATTACACACAAGGAACATGAAAGATACAATGACTAACTAAGTTGCTTGATTTGTGCAAGAAATAAAGATGTCCAAAATGAAGAGATCACAACACATCAAGCCAACATGCTCAACAATAGAGTGTCTCCAAAGGATGCCCACTCTATGTGACTGCTTTCAATGGCAAACACAGAATACACAAAACCCAACAATGAAGTGCCTCCAAAGGATGCGTAACTTCAAGGAGGGTTGATCCAAGATATCAACACACAACTTAAACCAAAAAGGAAATGCTTGAAAAGGCCTCCAAGGGCAAGGGCGCAACACAACATTCAAATAACTTGCATGGAAAAGTAAATGAGATGTGAGAGCTTGCAAGATTTAAATGTAAACCACAAGATGATAAATGCCAAGTAAAAGTCCCCAATGGTTAAAGTGGATTAAGGATTTGTTAAAGGTCTTAAGTTAATGGTTGAATCCTAACTAAGTGTCAACCCCAAGACTCCCCCCGCTTGTACCAAGTAGTTGTTGGGTGCTCAAGAAGTGAAGCAAAGAAGGCCCCACCCTAGCTCCACAGGTCAACCCAAGGAAAGAAGTACTCCCGGAAAGGACGCTGAGCGCCACGAGATCGTCCCCGACCTATCACCTTCCGTTGCTTCCTTTCAATCCCCGTTTAAGTGGCAAAGTTGGGTCAGTAATGGGTGCCCTATTAAGTCTAATAAGTTGTAGGCCTATGAAACTAGGATAAAATTAGTTAGTGTTAAGTGTTGGACAAGATGTTGCTTGCCAAAAGTTAGGTGCTTGAACCAAAAACGAAATTGAAAACTTGTAAGAAATTGAAAGTGCTTAACCACAAGATATTGTTTGAAAGAGCATGTAAAGAACTTGAAAAATAGCTTGCAAGAAAAGAAATATTAAGTTGTCTTAAACCATTTAAGTCATACTCATGATGTTTGCAATAAGATAAAAGTGCTTGTGAAAGATTATGAATGATAAACAAGTACTTGAAAAGATAGAGCTTGCAAATGAAAGATGACAAAGCATAAAATAGATCACTATGCCTCCATGGACCTAAACTAGCATTAGTGTATGTTACTTCTACTTTTAGATAATGTTTTAAGCCATTAAGCATATTAGAAGTAAAACACTAAACTAGCCATACGATTTTGGGGGTTGGCTGAACCAAACTCACTCCAAGGTGTAGGCAACAAATAAAATTTAAATGCTTTGAAAGGGAAAACTAAACTAAACAAACCACTTACAATGGCACAAGGTGGAGGCAAGTCTTCCTATTTTGTGCCAAAGAGGGTTGAAAGAAATAAACAAAAACAGAAATGTTAAACTAGCCACACAACCTTGTCCTAAATACAAGTGGGGCAAACAATGAAAGGAAAATTGCAGAAAATTAAAAGGTTATCCTAGCCTTACGATTTTGGGGATTGGCTAAGCCAAACTCACACCAAGATGTAGGCACTAAACTAGATTACAAATTACAGAAAATTATTAACAAGAATGCAAGCCTCTTAGGGACTCCCTAGGGCTTGCTACAATGCTAGAAAGATGAAAGGAAGAGATGGGTATTGTTACCCAACCAAATGAAGCCTTCCTTGATTGTTTTGTGACCAAATTTGGGCAGCACTTCCCCTTCTACTGGCGAGAATCTGCAAAAAGCAACAAGCTATTGCTTGCTGAAAATGCTGCAAAACACACAAAAATGTCAAAGAAAATTTATGTTTTTACACATAAATTTTTTGCATAAAAAAATTCAGCAAATAAGATGATTGCAATGACCTATTCTAGAGTGTTATCAAACCAAATTTCTGAAATGTATGAACAGAAAATGAAAGCTAGAAAGTAAGGAGGTTCAAGTTGGGTTATGAAAGCAAGCTTCCAAGTCAAAGCTAGCCTTGCAAACCCTTGAGATAACCTGCAACTTGTGAAACAATCCGTGAGATAAGAGCAAATATGAGTAAGATAGATAAATAGAACAAATTAAATTGATATATCCACTATGCTACTCATATAGGTTTTACAACAACACTATTAAAAACCTACCCAAACAAACTAGTTTGCTTGGGACATCTACTCAATAAGTTTCAACAAGAACAATATCACCTCCAATCTCAAATGCACCAAGACAAATCTTTGATACATCAATGTCCTCCAAAGCTCTTTCTATCACCAAGTAGGAAGTTGCAGTAACTAGTTGCTACAAGTTCCTCTCCAAAAATGAGAGCAAGAATGATGAGAGAAAGATAGGAGAGATGAGAACTGTGAGGAGAAAAATGGGTAGCATAACAAAAGCACAAGAATTGGTGAGGAAATGAAGGAGATAGGGCCTTCATTTGTACTTGGAGAGGCAAAGTTACCCCTCTTGGATCAAAGCCAAGTGTCCACCACCAAGCATAAGTGAGGATCCCAAGGAGGGGGGCGCAACTCTAGGGTTTAGAAGTGGAGTGATGAGGTGGAGTGAGGTGGAGGGTGTGGGCCAAGTCCAAAGGATGAGTTGGAAGGCATAGGAGGGCACATCAAAGGAGAGAGGGCCCCACACTTCTAATTTTTTCCTTTTCTAAAGTTTTCTCATGAGGGGGGGCGTATTGTTTGAAGTGGGTGTTATGTCTAGGGGGTGTATAATGGGTAGGAAAAGGTTAGGATAGGATAGGCTTAGGTAAAAACATCACCTCCCACCTTTACTTCACACATTTAGCTCAATTTTACAAAAATTGACATTTTTACTATGTCATGACTAGCAATTAAATTGTTGTTTTTGACTGACTAAGACTCCTCATGGAAAAACACCTAGTAAAACTCGTCCAACTGAGCTAAAACTTGGTCCAAGGGTGTAGGGGGTCTCATTTTGTTTCTTTTGAGCACAAATACCCCTAGCAGAAGCCCAAGGACCTAGTTTTTACATTTTTTATCAAAATTTAATTAAAATTACACAACTTAGGCAATTTTAATAAATTAAAAAAAACCTATCTAGACTCGACGAAATTCCGTAAAACTTTGAGAGATGTCTTACATGGTCATTTACAACATTCCTAAACACTAGCTACCAGAAGACGAAACCATTAGAACGCCTTTCACCACTTTGGAGGAATTATTGTGGGAGTGAAAAACTCAAGGGAAATTAATAAGGCTGATTAGGCCAAATTAATAACCTGAGGAAAAAAAACACTCAATGAAAGGGACTCCTCTAATGATGAAGTCCTAAGGTAACTGACCTAACTATGATCCATCCAGACCTATTACATTATTATCCCACGCAGGGGAGCGGAAATTTCATTTATAAAAATATGTGTTGAAGGCCAAAAATGCCTTGTAGAACCAGGAAGTCTCTAACTTGGTAGCATCTAATGATGCATATCTTCATGGTACATGGATTTGACCCCTTAGTTGAATAGGTGGTCAACAACGCCTAAGTGACTATTGAATTAATAAAGTCACTTTAACTTATTAAAAGGGAAAAAAGATCGCAAAAGGATCAACAAGAAAATAAAAGGAGAATGAGGGGCGCCCTCTCTCATTACACATATGTTATTTTCTAAAAACGAATTGAGAGAGCTCTTGTGGCTTTGGATTTGGCTCTTTGGGACGAAAACCCTAGAGAGATTGGAAGATTGGTTTCGGTGGTGAAACTATTCACCCTAGCTGGTCATTGAGAGGAGATCATCCAGATCTTCTTATTATGTTTCATTTGTGGCGAAGTTCATCTTCGTGTAGCTAAGATTTCTTGACAGTGGCTGAGTTCTTTTATTGCAGGTGTGCTATCTCATTTGGGGCTAAGGTATTTGTTGTTGAGGTCGTTTTGTTCACGCTGGGCTAGTTTCCCTTTGGCTAGTTAATTTCTATGTGAGTAGTTGCGCTATTCCCCAAGAGGGTCGATATCTGGAAGAGGCGGTTGCATTTCTTTGAGGAAAAGGGGGTGAATCTGCTTGTGGAGGCGCACTTTGGGAGTTGGATCGATTCTATGAATAGAGGGGTCGAATACAATGTTGTTTGGGGCAAATTTCTTCTGTTAGAGTTTAAGTTCGTGACTATTGGGGTCATACTTCTTAGTTGAGTGGATTTAATCTCTTGTTGGATCGAAATTACAGCTGTTGGGGATGTTTCTTATGTGTTGGGCATGTAACTATCTTGCTAGGTCGAACTCTTATTGTGGAGGGCCAAATATTACCTATTATGGTTGATTCCTTTGGATGGGCACATCAATTCTATCATAATATATCCTTCTAAATGCTCCCTTCCTCCCTTGTGAAATCTCTCCATCCATGTGAGGAGGGAATTTGCTTCAAGGCCCACCATTGAGCCAATCATTATTGTAGTATTTTGGATTCAACGAGTGAGCTAAGCAATGTAAATGTGTGTAATTCTTATCCCACCAACTGATAAGAATATCCTGTATGGTGGTGAATAGGGTCTTTGTTGATGTCCCATACTCAGGGCACTCATTCTGTAATATAACGGTTTTCACAGACTCAATCATGGAATCCCACCCCTCATAAACATCTCTTAGGATGGACTGGTCCATGTCTGCAAACTGCAACAAATAAATGATAAGGTCCATGATCTTAATGGTAAGATCTACCCTCTACCACCAACCATCATCTAACATTGTATCCTTGACCGTTTTTGAAGAAGTTTGATCTGTCTTTCTTCAAAAAGGCCAAAAATTTGAAATAACTATGGCCCTGTTATCGCACGATTTGTAATTGTGCAAAGCCCTCCACAAGATCCCCAAATCTTGCATAACTATGGAAGAAACTACCACTGTCACCTAAGTAGGATCTTCCCTCGTTTTAGTGTTGGAGGAGGTCCACCACAAGGGAGGCTTCCCTAGTGACCTCAAGGGATCAAATAGAAAGTTTAGTAGCCAAGCCTACCGCCCCTATCTTGATCACCTGTCAGTTGGTCTAGGTCTAGGAAGGAAAGAGAGGTTGTAGAATGATCATTGTACCTGCTCAGAACAAGAAACAATTTGCATCATATGTGTAACAATTACCAAGCTAAAGTATGCAACAATGACCTCGTTTAGACACTACACAAGTTAGGTAGCTATGGTTGTTGCAAATTATAGCAGTAAACAATTTTATAACGGCAACAAGAAACAATGCTGAGAAATACCACAATTAACTATGAAAAAGTAAGTATTCAACCAATAGAATATTATACAATTGTTAGAGATGATTTTTGAGTAAGTTATGCCACTTGTAAGTAGGTGTATGCAGCAAATTAAGACAGTTTTCAGTGGCTGTAGCAACCTTTGTAATAGAAGCAATAAATGTTGTAAGTTTGCTAGGGTTAGAGTTTGTAAAGTTAGTAGAACACTTGAGAGATTTAGAAAAAAAGTTTTAACAACTACTTTCACCACAAAATTGTCTCTAGATTAGTGCCTTTACCATTCTAGGGCCTATGGAGTCTCAAATGCATCCAAGCTTGAAGATTAATTTAATTTAAACCAAAGAGATAAAGTCAAACACCAAGGTGCAAGCACGTTTGGGCCTTAGGCTTTAGACTTTGAAGAAAAGGGTATCTAGGGTGCAAGCACATTTGGGCACTAGATGTCGTTTTCCTTTCTTGTAGCTTCAACTAAATCAAAGATCAATTGTCTAGGGCTAAAATCCTAAAGTGCTAGCAGTTTAGGGCTTTAGGCTTCTAACTCTAGCAAGGATGTTTCACCAATTTAGACAAACAAAACTTTGTGAAAGGGAAGAAGCACTTATGTTCCCTCCTTAGGGTTTCAACAAAACAAGACTTCTTGCAACAAAATAACAATTTCACGGTTCACCATTTACATCAACAATATACCATAGAATTGCAGAAAAATACTTTATCCAAGAAACCAAGAGCATAAAAACCTAATTGCAGAAATATCCATCCAAAATCAGCAAAGCATCCACAAGAGACCTTTTCCAAGCATAGTGCATGAGAGAGAAAGACCAAGAAGGCTGAAATAGTGAAAATGCTAGAAGTGTTACCCCAAAAGAGTGAGGAATGATGATGAAAATGAAAAGGCTAGTGCTAGCCTTCGTATAGGAGGCTAGCGTAGCTAATTTGTAATGCCCCCAATTTTGGATTCCCCTGCTCTGGAGTCAAAGGTGACCTTGTGAGTTTATGTCAGCCTGACTAGAGGAGTAAAATGAGGTTAACAATGAGCTTGGGCAATTTGGAGGAGTTATATGGGCCCAGGCTAGTCCATTCACCATCTTTCATCATCGGGATCATTTCCGCACAGTTCACTCTTGGTTCCGTGGCATTCCAACGATTTCCATAATTTTGGGTTATAATTGAGCATACTTTAATTAAATACACTAAAGGTGTTATTTGAATCATATGTTCTAAGGGGATACCTTCGTGTAATAGCTCGTTGGAACCGGGACGAAAAAATGTAAAGGTTTGGATGATGAGAAAGAGACTTATGACATCTAGCAATGTTTTAAAAGCCAATTAACCACTTTCCAACATTAAAAAGGGGTTAAAAAGGGTAATAAAGTGAAAAGAAAAAGGGGAATAAGAGTTATGTGGATTCGGTCAAAAAGGGAAAGATCTAGAAGGAGCATGGAGAAGCATAAAGGAAGGGTAGCACTTCACCTTTCTCACTATGATTTGATTGATATCTTTCTAGTGCTCTTGGAGCCAAGGTTTTCGTTGGGGTTTTGGCAAAACCCTTCCATTTTGAGTTTGGTTTCGGTGGTGCAATATCCACCCTAGCTAGACATAGAGGGGAACTCATCCGGGGTTTCCATTGGAGCTTTATCTTGCAGGTTATCTTCAGTTAGAGGTACAACGTTTTGCTTGGACGTTCCTTGGGGTTTCTTGGAGGGTTTGATCCCTTTCTTTGCAGGACCGTATGGCTAGTTTGTGTGAATGAAGGAACCGATTCCTTATTGGAAAGAGAGCGAGTTAATTGCTGGTTGGAGCTCTTAAAGCTGGCTGATTCTCATTGTTCTTATTTGCAAAGGGCTGTGGTTAATTATAGAAGGTTGAGTTCCATGTAAGGTCGATTTTTATTCGGCAAGAGAACCGTTTTACTCCATTGGAGCCGAGTTTCCATTTGGGCCAAGTTCCATTGAGTAGAAGAGCTCGAATCTGATCCTAGTAGTTGTATTCTTGGGAGCTGGGCGAGTACTTTCCTGCGTGGCCTATGTTTCCAAGAGGGAGGGTCGAGAATCTCCTTATAGGAGATCGAATTCCCTGCATCCGATTTCCAATTTGTTGTGTTGTTCTGGACTGAGCATATTTCTTTTTTTGTGGGGTTGTTTCTATCATATTTTTGGCCTAGTTGTAACAGGTCAGCAATATTTAAAATAAAACTCAGATCTTGTATGGTATTACCTTGTTGTTTATCTGTTGTAGATGTGATATCTCTATGGTATTTTGTTACACTATTTGCATGCAATATGAAACTGTATATATGGCACCAAAACTCTCAAACATTCCTTGAAATTACTACATGAACAACCAAAATAGCAACTCATGAGTATAACAGAAGCAACAGAGAGTGGGTCTGGGGTTTAAAGTGTGAATGCAAAGTGTTTGACAAAACACTTGCAACAGTAATAACTATAGCAAACAGAGGAAGAGTCTTATGGTGGAATTTGGGCCAATCTACTAAGTGTTTGGCGAAATTCCAAAACCAGAAAATTACCAAAATACTACAGCATTGAATGCAAGTTTGTCATAGCAAGTTGGTGGGATATTACAGTGGTATCAGAGCTGGTGATCTTGCCAGCCTATGATTGCATAAGACATGGATGGTTACAAAAGAACTAGAGGTGAAAAATCAGCAGTGCATTTTGTGAACAAAGGGATGAAGACAACTTTGGAATTCACGGATAAAACTTGGCAAGTTTTTCAACAAGCCAAGCGGATGCTAGCAGCAGGTAAATACATGCCTTACTACCAGTATTATCTAGCATTGGGTGAGGCGATCTGTGCAACTTTGTCCTTTCATGGCTATTACACCCTCAAGTACGGAAGATGGGGCAAGGATTTGGATGAGGATTTCTTTAAAGACACAGGGCAGAAATCAAAGAGAAATAAGAATGAAAAACAAGTGGAGGAGCATGCATCTATCCATGAGGAGGATGTATTCATAGAGAAAGACCAAACAACAGCCTATGATACACCATTAGAGCTAACTGATGAGGTCAATGACACTAGTGTGTTGGATGGCAAAAATGAGGATGCAACATCTTGCTCTACTTATGATGACTATGGGGAAATGTTCCAATCAGCCTATGGTGAGGATCCAACATCTTTCCCTATGTATGATGCTAATGATGATGATGGTTCAAGCGTGATAACACCTAACTGAGATAGTTGAGCACGTTTCTTGTGGACCATGCCGCAAGGAAGTATATGCATCCATGGATTGGGTGGAAAGGTATATAACAAACATGGACATGCTCTGGGGGACAGGTTCATGTGACATCAGTAGAGTGATGGATACAGTAGCACCTACAGGATATAGGATGACACCGGATGATTCAGTGATCGGCAGTAGTGTGCAGGGGTATTCATTGGCATGAGAGAGTGTATAGTGAAGTTGTGGGGTGTTTCCACAAGGGAGACCTCCCGACGAAGTCTTCGATCACACCATTGAGTTGAGGTTGCCCAAGATCGGTGAGTGGATGGGTGAGCCTCAGGGAGTAGCATATCCCTTGATGATAGATCTTCATCTGGGATATCCTCAGATGAGGATCAAGGACCAGAATAGGCACAAGTCTGCTTCCATACTTCATTATGATCTCTTGGTCGTACCCTTGGGGTTGACCAACGCACTAGTCACTTCCAGTCTTGCAAGAAGTGGTAGAGGCATTTATTGTTTTTATTTGATGCCCTCATTATATACAGCAGGACAGGGGAGGATCATTGGAGCCAGTTGGATAAGATAGGGTGCATTATGGCCATGACAAAGGTCTTCAATTGGGGCCATGTGATAAGTGCGCAAAGTACACAGGAGGAGATCCAGACTCTGTTGGATCGATTCATAGAAATTTCAGCAGGCATTAGGAGTGGTGGACTTCTAATTTGTTGGGATCCTGGCATTCATCAAAGTGATAGACTGCTTTGGATGATGAGGATGATTGACAAGATTGTGTCAGTGATTGGACTGCGTCATTATGGGGACGTTGTGAGAGGAGTTGTTGAGATTTGGCGAGATAGATTTTCCCTCGCAATACGCAGGATCGAGTTGATTCGCAAGTTGGCAGACTTTGACTTCACTGAGATGTTTTGGCGAGACATGATCCAGGGCAGTGAGTTCAGTCCTTTCAAGGATTTCAGCTTGGGGTTCCAAGAGAGCACAAACTAAGTATGGCGGTCATACGGTTATGATTAGTGGGGTGCAGTGCCACCATGATGGTTCCTCTCGGAGATTAGCTTGGGACCCTGGGACTGCAGTGTTTAATATCTCAACAGCTGGTACAGATGAGACGACCACTTTTCACCTTCCGAAGTTTACTCTTGGGATGCTTTGGATTGGTTGCTTGGAGGAGTGGTCTTCCAAGGAGTTGACCGAGTTTACGCAGCCTATGATTGTCTGGCTTATCATGGGCAATCAGATAGATTCTTGTGTTGGCACCTTGCAAATCGGTGCTAAGAGTAGAGGGTGCTTCACATCATACAAGCCAGTTTGGGACCCTCGTGACTTTATCACTTGTAGGCAGGTCCGAGAGAGGTTCTCATGGAGGGACGTTGCGGACAATGTGTTGGGAGATATGGAGGAGTGTACGACTCGTCAGCAGTATAGGTCGGGGCACACTCATCTTATAGGGTTGATGCAGCCCTTGCCCATTTCTGAGCGAGAGTGGGAGAGCATATTGATCGATTGCATCACAGGTTTACCGAGGGTGTAGGTAGTAGATAGTATGTGTGCAGTGATTGACCAGTCATCAGAGTTCACGTACTTTCCGGTGATGTCTTTGGCGTGTGGGTAGCACAAGTGACAAAGCTATCCAGTGGAGAACATCTCAGAGTCATTACCAATTTACCAGTGATCAAGATTCGAGATAGACTTCCTTTTTTGGTATTCAAGATTGAGCATGGCAGTGGATCTGCAGGCCATGACTTCACATGGGTGTCTTTGCAGGCTACTATTCACAGTAATAGGTTCAACCCTTACAGGTATTTCAGCCTGGAGTTTCGGGAGAGGAGGATGCAGACTGGGCACGACGATCGAACGGTTATGATCAGGGTGTCGCAACGACAACATGGTGGTTCCTTTCTAAGATTAGCTTGGGACCCCGGAATTTCAGTATTAGACAACTCAACAGCTGACATAGAGGCGAGACCCAGTTTTTGCTTCCACGATATCAGTTCCCCAGTAGAGCAGTTCTTTGAGGGGTTGATCGAGTTGTTATAGTACCGAGTTGCTCTACTTAGCGACAGTATTCAAGAGGACTCTTATGCTCATACCTTGTCGGACCACGCGTTGAGCGGAGGATGCTTCACATCTTCCAGGGTGGTTTGAGACCCTGGTATCATTTTTAGTTTCAATCTGGCTCAGTCGATGGAGTGTCAGGTGGTGATGGAATTGCTTGAGGACATGCAATCTGTGGGAAGGGAGGACTCTAATGTCCCCATTTTTGGATTCCCTTGCTCTACAGTCAAAGGCGACCTTGTGAGTTTATGTCAGCCTGACCAGAGGAATAAATGAGGTTAACAATGAGCTTGGGCAATTTGGAGGAGTTATATGTGGCCCAGGCTAGTCCATTTACCATCTTTCATCATCAAGATCGTTTCCGCATAGTTCGCTCTTGGTTCCGTGGCATTCCGACGATTTTTGTAATTTTGGGTCATTATTGAGCATACTTTAATTAAATACATTGAAGGTGTTATTTGGATCATATGATTTGAGGGGATACCTTTGTGTAATAGCTCGTTGGAACCGGGACAAAAATATCTAAAGGTTGGGATGATGAGGAAGAGACTTTTGACATCCAACAATGTCTTTAAAGCCAATTAACCACTTCCCAACATTAAAAAGGGGTAATAAAGTGAAAAGAAAAAGGGGAATAAGAGTTATGTGGATTCAGTCAAAAAGGGAAAGATCTAGAAGGAGCATGGAGAAGTATAAAGGAAGGGTAGCACTTCACCTTCCTCATTATGATTTGATTGATCTCTTTGTAGTGCTCTTGGAGCCAAGGTTTTCATTGGGGTTTTGGAAAAACCCTTCCATTTTGGGTTTGGTTTCGGTGATGCAATATCCACCCTAGCTAGACATAGAGGGGAACTCATCTGGGATGTCCATTGGAGCTTTATATTGCAGGTTATCTTCAGTTAGAGGTACAACGTTTTGATTGGAGGTTCGTTGGGGTTTCTTGGAGGGTTTGATCCCTTTCTTTGCAGGACCATGTGGCTACTTTGTGTGAATGAAGGAACCAATTCCTTATTGGAAAGAGATAGAGTTAATTGTTGGTTGGAGCTCTTGAAGCTGGCCGATTCTCATTCTTCTTATTTGCAGAGGGCCATGGTTAATTATAGAAGGCCGAGTTCCATGTAGGGATGATTTTTATTGGGCAAGAGAATCGTTTTACTCCATAGGGGCCAAGTTTCCATTTGGGCCGAGTTCCATTGAGTAGAAGAGGCCGAATCTGATCCCAGACGATGTATTCTTGGGAGCTAGGAGAGTACTTTCCTGTGTGGACTATGTTTCCAAGAGGAAAGAGGGAGGGTCGAGAATCTCCTTACAGGAGATCGAATTCCCTGCAACCGATTTCCAATTTGTTGTGTTGTTCTGGACTGAGCATATTTCTTGTGTTGTGTCGTTATATTTTTGGCCCAGTTGTAACAGGTCAACAATATTTAAAATAAAACTCAGATCTTATATGGTATTACCTTGTTGTTTATTTGTTGTAGATGTGATATCTCTGTGGTATTACCGTATTTTGTTACACTATTTGCATGCAATATGAAACTATATATATGGCACCAAAACTCTCAAACATTCCTTGAAATTACTACATGAACAACCAAAACAACAACTCATAAATATAACAACAACAACAGAGGGTGGGTCTAGGGTTTAAAGTGTGAATGCAAAGTGTTTGACAAAACACTTGCAACAGGAATATCTACAACAAACAGAGGAAGTCTTATGGTGGAATTTGGGCCAATCTACTAAGTGTTTGACGAAATTCCAAAACCAAAAAATTACCAAAATACCACACCATTGAATGCAAGTTTTGTAACAACAAGTTGGTGGGATATTACATAATTTGTCCACACAACATAACATAACATTGATTCAAGTGTGGCCGACCCCTCATTATCCCTTTAAAAATGCTAAAATGCAAAATATTCATCAATAATGGCCACACGTGTGTGACATCAAGCCCTCCTAGGCAAGGAGGAGGCCTCCAAAGGCCATGTGGCACCAATCCGGAGTGAAGTGGGGGAAAATGATGTCTCTCCTCACCCGAAGTCATGCCAACCATAACCAATACCCCTGTCCACCAAACCCTAGCTCCATCAAACCCTAAAAGATGATGTCATCATCAAAATAGGGCCAATGTCCAGGATCCAAGTGTTGCATCCACGCT
>ML851660.1:0-26281 GCA_009831015.1 Picea engelmannii
TCCCTGCCCTTTGGGTAGCAGGGACTTATAGTAATCGATTTTTCATGGTTGTATTAATATGGCACGGAAACCAAACAACTCAAGCAAAGTTTTAATAGTTTCATGCACATTTCCAAGTTTCTTTTGGTTTTTAGGCTAAAGTTTTGATTTGGAGGCCTTATTTGGCCTCTTCCCGAGGCACACTCTTACCATATATTAGCTTAAAAGCACTTTCAAGTGAATATTTGATCCCATAATGGATTAAAATGGATTAATGCTAACTTTCAAGTTAGCATTAATTCCCACAAGATTTCTCTAAAATAAAATTTTATTTATTTCGCCCAAAAATATATATATATATATTTTTTGAAATAAATATTTTTTGTCACAATTTCAGCACACAACAAAAATCCTTCGATGAATTTTCTATATAAACCAAGAAAAGTTGTCGTTGCAATTTCAACGACAATAAAAATTCTTGCGACAAATTTTCTATATAAATCAAGAGAAATTGTCGTCGCAATTTTGACGACCATAATAATCCTGCGACGAATTTACTATATAAACCAAGAAAATTTGTCGTCGCAATTGAGACAGTAATAAAAAATCCTACGACAAAATTGCTATATAAACCAAGAAAAGTTGTCGTCGCAATTTCGACGACAATAAAAGATCTTGGGACGAATTTTCTATATAGACCACGAAAATTGTCGTCTCAGTTGCGACGAACAGTTGGTTTCACTTAGTTTGCCTATATTGTCATATTGGCGACGGTATTTCTTTTTTTGTCACAATTGTGAGAAGTTCCCTACGGTCGTCGCGCTTGCGACGTTAATTCAAGTTCATTGAAATTTCCACATTCCATGATACGATGTTTTAGAAACTCAATATTCGTCGCAATATCCACGACATAACGTCGAAATAGCCGTCACAAAATAACCCAAATTTGCTAGTGTTCTGATGCATACTCTCTTTCCAAAAAAACCTTGACTTCTCCTATAGGCTGGTTGCATTTTGAGGAATCTTACATGAGATCTGTGATCAATGTAGATCGACTCTATATCTTCGAAAGTACTCCAATTTTTTTTATTTTTTTTTCCTTTTGGACAATGAAGTACAATTTGAATATTTATAATTTGAACATGTATGCAGTTGTGCTAATTTTTTTTATGGAATGAAGAACTGAAAGTATATATAAAGTAGCCAAAGATCAACATCAAGGATGTTAAGAGATACAATCTATACTTCTATATAGACCCCAATGTAATATAAATGTTCTCTTGATTCAATAATGAATAATCAACCCAAATAATAAAAACCTAAAGAAGAAAAAATAATATGCAAAAGAGGATTAAAATTAATAACGATAAGATAACCATTTTAATTGTGTGCAACAATATAACCATTTTTGAATGCATAGATGCATTCAATACCTAAATAAATTCTAATCCACTTGGATTCTACAATATGAGCAGATATTTGCAATTATTGTTATTTTTGATTGGATTTTGGACAAAACTGTTAGAAAAATGTAGGGGAAAAAGGTTCAAAAGATGGAATGTTTAGATTAATCATTTTTTAATGTATGAAAATATGGTTCCATTGTTGAATGCATAAATCTATCCAATGTCTAAAAAACTTCTAATCCACTTGGAATGTGCAATTCCAACAACTGATATATGCAATTCCATCATTTGTTTTCAATTTCTGACAAGATTTTAAACAAAACCATTGAAAAACATAGCTGAATTTTTTAAAAAAGTCCGATGTTTAGACTGCCTGTGAAATTAAGGATCAAGGATTAGATATTCCCCTCTTGGTAGCCAAGGTAATTCAACGAAAGACTCATTAGCAGCCATGGAGGCTTACACACTTTCACCAAGCATTACTTTTGCTAGAGCAAAAAAATTGAACTCATGGGCACTTGTGGTCCCCAACCGTCCAACTTTGTATTTTCTCAGAGGAGGTTCTTGAAATGTTTGATCCAGTGTTGGTTGAAGATGTATCAACACATGTTTTAGTTATATTATGGCTTTAAGCATAGAGGGGCTTCCATAGTACAACATATTAGATATCATTTTCGGGATTAACTGCATAGTGTAAGTCATTAATTTATGATCCATATCCACGAGTATTAGTCACAACTGACCAATAATTCTCATGATTTGAATAGTCCACTTAGCACTCATTTCATCAGGTGATGCTCACAAGGGTGAAGAAATGGGATTGAAACCAATGAAATGAATCGCATAACATCAATCATCACTTAGCTTGCTACCCCATTTGCAAAACCTTAGCAAGTATTGTGCCTTATAAACTATCCAGTTAGAGATCCCTACACTCTTATTATTTAAGCATAGAGGGGCTTCCGCAGTGCAACATATTAGATATCATTTTCGGGATTAACTGTGTAGTGTAAGTCATTAATCTATTACCCATATCCATGAGTATTAGTCACAACTGACCAATAATTCTCATGATTTGAATAGTCCACTTAGCACTCATTGCATTGGGTGATGCTCAAAAGGGTGAAGAAATGGGATTGAAACCAACGAAATGAATCGCATAGCATCAATCATCACTTCCAGGGCTTGCACTTGGTAACCAAGACTTCCCAGGTGGTCACCCATCCCAAGACGCCTCTGGCTCAAGCACGCTTAACTGTGGCATTTTCCCCATAATCAAGCCCATTTAGCTTGCTACCCCATTTGCAAAACCTTAGCAAGTATTGTGCCTTATGAACTATCTAGTTAGAGTTCCCTTCACTCTTATTATTTAAGAATAGAGGGGCTTCCGTAGTGAAACATATTAGATATCATTTTCGGGATTAACTGCGTAGTGTAATTCATTAATCTATTACCCATATCCATGAGTATTAGTCGCAACTGACCAATAATTCTCATGATTTGAATAGTCCACTTAGCACTCATTGCATCAAGTTATGCTCACAGGGGTGAAGAAATGGGATTGAAACAAACGAAATGAATCACATAGCATCAATCATCACTTCCAGGGCTTGCACCCGGTAACCAGGACTTCCCAGGTGGTCACCCATCTCAAGACACCTCTGGCTCAAGCATGCTTAACTATGGAGTTTTTCCCACAATCAAGCCCACTTAGCTTGCTACCCCATTTGAAAAATCTTAGAAAGTATTGTGCCTTATGAAATATCCATTTAGATCTCCCTTCACTCTTATTATTTAAGCATAGAGGGGTTTCCGCAGTGCAACATATTAGATATCATTTTCGGGATTAACTGCGTAGTGTAAGTCATTAATCTATGACCCATATCCATGAGTATTAGTCGCAACTGACCAATAACTCTCATGATTTGAATAGTCCACTTAACACTCATTGCATCGGGTGATGCTCACAGGGGTGAAGAAATGGGATTGAAACCAACAAATTATGCTTTTAATTAATGGATTTTGTAACTTTATATATTTATCTTTTTCTGTCATTTCCCAATCACCACATTGGTAGCGATTCACGTTGGTGTGCTACCTTTACCCATGTAACGATTTACCGTCTTTCTTTAGCCCATCAATCTATTTCTCAATATCTTATCAATATGTTTTCAAACTAATCAATTTTGGGACCATCCAATGTTTTTGGGACACCTTTTGACAAATCATTAAGGCCTAAGACATTCATTATTTCTAGTATAGATAGTTGTATAGGTTTACCCAAGAGATATTTAGGTAGTTACTTATGAGTCTATCAATGTATATGTATTAGAACCAATAAATATAATTTCTACACAAAAAACTAAGTCTTGAGCATATATGTTCATTAGCACAAGCATGTACAAGTCGTTGCCATGTTGAGGCCAACACCCATTCTCGCAAAGAGACAAAATCAATCCAACAGACTTCAAGTGGTTAATGAGAAATTTATTTAGAATAGACAAGATGAGGGTGTGATGGTTGAATAATCAAACCAAATAGTTGGGTTGGAACCTTGGTTTGTAGAATAGATGAAACTTCCATCACCTAGAGAACATGGAGTCATGAGAAAGATTGAATCCTTTGTGTTTGACATCAAGGGAAAATCCCTCAAAAGGATGAAGCATAAAATGAAACTTGATGAGGGAACATACATGGTTCTAGATACACTAGAGGAGGTCTTCACTAGTGTTAAGGATGCAAATCCTCTCACTATAATATCTTCTCATACTGCATTCACATATATGTGCAACACAAAACATCAGGAGATTCATGCAGATATTGAAGGAAACGACAAGAAATTATCTATCCTTGGGGAGAAAGTTGATATTCGAAAGAACAAGTTTAGTGGTAAGTTAAATTCACCAAGGTAACAACTTTGATAGGAATTACACTCATGAATTTGTTAGAAAACCAGGTTATCTTCACACAGGTTGAACACCTTAAGAAAAACACTCACACCAATGTGTATGTGGTTAAAACCCTCAAAGAGGAAAACTATCCATGACTCTAGCCAACATGGCCACTTGAGGCAATATATTAATGCAAGAAAGAATAAAGTACATGGACATATCACATTTGATCATTGACAAATGAACCTCCATGCTATTTAAATAAATATCATGGACCAATCAAGTGTTAAGCAAGGGATCAAGTGTCATTAATATTGAGGAGGTGTTTGAACTATATGATCACTCTTCTATAGGATATGATTGTGAATTTCGTATTAGTAAAGTACAAAATCACACTTAGGAAATGCACTAAAATCACACTTTATCGTAATATTATATTGGATCAAGTTGACCTTAAATAATTCTAGTAGTGTATAAATATCCTAACAACCCCCTTTAAGAACAACATGGGATAGGATTGAAGGATTTACAAAGTGAAAAGGGGAGAAGGAAGGAGGCAATAAAGCCTATCCCCCTTAATAACAAATTCCCGAACACATAACATTATAGAACAATTTTTTAAGAGCTTCATTGTAACTGTGAGGGACTTCGTGAAAATGTCAACAACTTGATCATCTATTCAACAATATAGCACTTCAAGGATGTGATCTTGAAGAAGCTTCTTGATGAAATGCATGTGTATTTCCATGTGTTTGTTACGTTGATGTTGAATTGAATCTTTGGTGAGTTGAATGGCGCTCTAATTATCACACTAGAGTGTGGTCAGTGCTACCGTTGGAACACAAATCTAAAAGTATCTATTGAAGCCACATGGATTCTCAACTTGCATGAATTTCTTCTTAATACTCGACTTTTGTTGAAGAAATAGAAATGACACTTTTCTTTTTACAACCCCAAGTGACAGGTCCAGAACTAAGGTTGAAAACATATCTTATAGTAGACTTCTGATCATTAGGGTCATGAACCCAATTCAAATTTGTAAACCAAATTAATTGAGGAGTGGCCCCTGAACTGTACTATATGCCAAATTGAACTGTGAACATAATATAGTGAAGTATCCATTTTGATTCTTTCTAATTGCTTTCATGGGGTTCTTGCATGTATCAGGAAACAAAACCAAAACAAAGGATATGTCAAGGCAAGTATGAGTTAAAAAAAATATATTGTCGACTAATTGATGGTACAAAGTGGCATCCACTTTAGATGAGCATCATCATTGCATCCCATGCTAGATGGATAAAATATTTTTTAAATGTTTATGGATCTATATTTTTTGGAACTTGAGCCAAAAGTGAAGAGTTCACTGGAACTTTGAACATGTTTGGGATTGATTAAAAGGATCATTGACTAGACCACTAACGACTTCCATTGTTGTGTAGACCCATCGAGGAAGTTGATAATTTGGTGCAGGTTCAAGTTCAATAGGCTCATTTTGAGGATGGGGTTGAGTAGGCAGAGCACTATTTTCATTCTCACTATCTAAAGAAGAAGAGTGATCTAGAATATAAGTAGAAGTGTAAGAAGAAGAAGAATAAGCATTATATGGCACAGGAAAAAGATGGAAGTCTACGACCTTTTACATCCTTTGAATAATCGATAAAAATTCACTTCTCACTTTTAGGATGAAAATATTCCCATTTCTCATCAAGAATGTGTGTCCATGCTTCACTACCAAACACATGAAAGTGGCTTACATCAAGTTTTATGTTACTCCATGCTTCTTTGAGTGTTAAATTTTTTAAATCCTTTGTGAGAGTGCTATTAACTATGTAATTGGCACAATTAATGGCTTCCACCAAAAAATGAGGACTTAATCCCTTAGGTTGGATCATGCAAGTTGTCATTTCTTTTAATATGTGATTATTTCTCTCAAAACACCAATTTGATGTGGTGTGTATGGAACAATATGTTGCATCTAAATGTCTTGTGTAGTGTAGTGAGATGCAAATTTTTGGTTTACATATTCACCACCATTATCTGTTCTTAACCTATAAAATAGATGTTCAGATTTTTTTTCTACAAGGGCCTTGTAGTCCAAAACATGTCAAAAGCTTAAATTTTAATTTTTAAGAATTCAACCCAAGTACTCTTAGAGAATTCATTAGTGAAGGTTAAGAAGAACTTGGACCCAGAGAAAAATAAAGAAGGAAAGTGGACCACACAAATCACTATGCACAAATTGTAATGGAGCCAAGGCATGCCAAGAGACACATTTGTCAAAACTATCTAGATGATGTTTATTGATAACACAACCAAAGAAAACACCATCCCTACATTAAATGAGAGGAAGAACAATGACCATATTATGTTTACATAATTTTCATAACGAGTGGTGTTTGAGGTGGAAAAACCACTCATACCAAAGTCAACTCATGTCCTTTCTACGAGTAATAAAAAATAAAGGAAGAGAAGATGACCCAAAGTGGTAAAACTTGTACAACTTGGTAATATCATCGACTATTCCTGATGTTACAACATGCTAAGGATATTTTATGTTCCTTATTACAAGTTGGTGAGGTGAAAACTCCATGGTTTTTCCTTCACTAGAATGAGTGATGTTAGATGGAGAGAAGGTTGCATGAAAGGATAGGAAAACTTAGTATATCATTAAAGTGACCATAAACTACCTGAACTATTATCGATCTTACAATACCTAAAGAGCTATTATCACCAACAAATATTTGTTTGGTGTTACATTGATTAAAAGTATAAAAAATGGCTTGATCCTTAGCCATATGATATGAGGATTTTGAATCAAGAATCCCACTCATTTGAAGAAAAAAAAATTGATTCATTGAAGGAAAAATTGGAAGTATAAAGAGCATGTACTTTTGAGGAAAGAGAGGAAGAGTTATCCAACTATAGGTTTCTCTTCATGGCTTCTTTGAGTGCTTGCATCTTCCTGAATCAATTTGCCTCTAGATTACCTTCTCACCCAAAAAAAAGGCAATTCTTGTTAGTCTTCTTTCCTTTTGGCTTAGCTTATTTATTAGCATTAGGAGTACAAGAAGTCTAAGGGGGTTTGGAAACCTTTTTTTGTTTGTTGTTGCAAGGATGTTGCTCCTTTAGATGTTTGGGGCCTTACTTCTATTGTGTCACTAAAGCTTTGTTAGATGTAATTGTAGTGTTTATCAATCTAATATTTAGGAACTTATCTTGATCTCTAATGAGAGAATCACAAAAAGCTTCAAAAGATGACAATTTGTATGTAGTCCATGGACTAATGAGTGCTTCTCTAGTAGAGTTAAAAGTAGATACAAACACATAATAGAAAATTCCAAGCGTAGCAAGAATAACATATATGAGTTGATCATCTTTTTTTTTTATATCTTACATTCTTTAAGTAAAAGTCTAAGTGACTTAAACTTAGATATAGAATCCTTAATTTAAGATAAATCACTAGGATTTAAAGAAATCAAATAATTGTTGAGATGGTGGGTTTCAGTCTCACTATGTTTACCAAACACATATTCCATCTTTTCCCAACTTTCATTTTTGGTTTCAATCCCTTGTAGTTGAAATTGTGAACCACTAGAGATTGACATCCCTATCAAACCACATGTTGAATCATTTTAATTGTCCCATTTGGATTTATTAGATGCATCAATGGGAGTAGTTTCTATTCCCAAGGTAATACGTTAAAGTCCCTTACTTCTAAGTAAATCCTCCATATGAAATTTCCATGAGAAATAGTTAGAATTGGTAAGTAGGATCACACTTGTGTTGGGTATGAGTTATATTCTTTGCACATGGTTCAGTGGGATGGGGGAAACAAGGGGGTTGCATGGGGATGGTAGCCCCCCCATCGTTGGGGCCCCTAAGGGGCTCACCAAGTGAAAATCCATCGATAGGTTTTTATCGAGTGATTATTCTCAACATGGTTTTCTCCTTTACTGGTTTTATGGAACATAGTTTTGTGGTCCATGGTAATGTAATTCTGGTTAAGGAACTATGGTTGAATTCCAATCCAGGTTTAATGGATTAGGGTTTTTTGGATGCTGCAAGAACCTATATATAGTATTATAAACATTGAAGAAGACAAATAGAATTAGAGGCATGTCTCTAAAATCGGTTGTTGGTTTTCTCGGTTAGGTTTCCATGGTAAATATTTGTGTATATGTGTGATCACATTTGTTTTTCTTTTCTATGTTAAGAATCTGTGTGAGCATTGTATTACTGTAAAAGGTTTAAAAATCAAATTTGGTATCAAATAAGTTATTGGCTTTAGGGGGATGCCTTTGTGGCTAAGGGTTTGGCTCAAGCTTGTGATAAACCTTGCTACAGTGGGAGCTCTGCAATATTTATTCTTTTTTTTACAAGGAACAACACACAGTTAGATTGAAAAATTTAATGGACAAATTTTTGATTGTGGAATCTCAAGATGGAAGATATTTTGGTCGACAAAGATCAATGGGTCACTGCGGATCCAAGTACTGCACCTACGAGAATGTCAAAAAAAGATTGGAAAAAGTTGGATTAGAAGGAAAAGCACATTGTCTGGTTGTGTTTCTCATATTCAACATTACTAAATGTGTCAAGGTGTCACATGCCCTGTTATACGAAGAGCTTCACTCTGATACCAATATGTAACATACCTGGTATCAACACACCAAAAATATTCGCTCGGATACCAACTTGTAACGTATTTTTAGGGACCTAATTTCCCTAACCCCTCATGTAGGTAGAATAATATATTTTCCATGTAATAAAGGCGGACATTAGTTAATAAGGATTATTTAATAATGTGAACAAGTCTAATGTAAGAAGACTTAATAGAAGCTTCTTCTTTTAGAAAGATCTTCCTCTAGAATTTTCTTTAGAAGACATAATTGAGTATAAATAGGAGTATAAGGTATGATAAAGTATTGTCTTAAGAAATCATTATAATAGAGCTTTGTTCTGTTGGAGGTTTCCCCCTCGAAGAGGCAAGTGAACTTGGCTTTCTATCAATACAGGTATAATTTTTGGATTCTCTATATTTTGTTTTTCTACTAGTATTTGTTGCAATATTTATATTTCTTCTTATTATAATATATTTGGTACCTTACAAGTGGTATTAGAGCACATTCCTCTGCGGAAAATGTGGGAATTTTTTTCACGGTAGAGACATGTATTGTCGGTATTTTTAAAGAACAAAGATATGTTTCTTAGCGGGTAAAACTGTGGTTGGGGAAGACTACACGCAGGAAATACAAAAATTCTCACAGGGTTACTTAGAAATGAACATTTCACCTTGTTGGAAACCTATGTAACCCTTGTTGGTACCCTTTTGAGTAGTACACCATTGGACAAAATATGTACACGATCATCACTCCTAGGTACTATCGAGTATATCAGGAGTCCTCTAGGTTTCCTGAAACCAACTCTAGATCAATGGATCAACCACTTGAATGCTATAGCGACATCGAGAAAAACACTAGGGAAGATACTCTCTAGTACTTGGGTAATCAGGTAGTACGACTAAGGGTACGATTGAGCCTCCTTATTTGTTTCCCTGAGATATTGGGATGATTACTATTGTTTAAAATCACACGTATATCATAGAGCTATAGCACACATAAAACCCTTGTCTTTAGCAACCCTGAAAACCATAACCCTTAGGAATGAAACATAATAGAGAAGGAACATACGAGATATCTTGTTGCACAACCCTACCTGCTACATTTTAGTTCTGAAATTCCTACTTGTCTTTTTCCTCTTAACACTTTAGGAATTTCATCAATGCAGTATTATTAAGGCTAGAGTATAACTCTGCGAAGTAAAAAAAAAAATGATTATAGTGGTCTCACTTGTTAATACATGGTTTAACATTTTTCTTTGACACTATAGGTTCATAGGAATTTTCAGTTGTGGAGATGATATTGTAAGAAAGAAGACAATTGGAGCCACACCGATAGAAATATTATGCTTTAACAATCATTTTATTCAATGGGAAAAGTGGTAAAATAAGGAACTATGGCTAAATTTTGCAAAAAGAGCTTAAACAAGCCTCTAAGGGCTTAAATGACACACACATAAGATCAAGTGATAGTCTGAGGGGCTTACATCAGTGACCACGAGCTATGATCGAGTGTTAAGGGTCAAAATATCCATGAGCATCATCAATTGAAATAAATTAATGACTAAAATTTGAGCAAGTCTCGCCTCACAAGATCAATGACGTACAACTCACATCACATTTGTAACTTGCACATGATTTAATTATAGTTGGGAATGCAAAGGGTTTTTTTGGGGCCTATTATGTGTCTAATGTACATTGGTTTTTCATGGAATTTTTCCATAGGAAAACCACTCATGTGCTCATGTGATACCACAAGTGGTATCTCAGAACTCGTGCTCCTAAATACATACCCCACACCTATGTGGAGGGTGATCTGGACCAATAATAGACAACCAATATTCCACCTAGATATCATGTATACATACACATACCAATTAACCATTTTACAATCATAGTTTTCCACACAAGTGCTGAAAAGAGTGTTGGCTAAAAGGGAGCTCATGTAGAACACATAATGTAAAGTTCATGAACTAACATGGGAAATATATTCATTCATGAAAATTTTCAAAGAGGTAATAAGTTTTGGGTTTCCCAACTTATGGGATGGTGCTAGAGATATCTTATCGGAATATGGATATCAAAATATGTTGGATGACATAAGGAATGATGATAGAAGATTCAATAAACTGGAAAAATCCTTGAAGGGACAAGATGTACATGGCATGTTAGAAGGTGATTTTGTACTGTTACGTACCCTCGGGTTAGTCTTGAAAGGTATCTCTCCACCTTCTTATGAAAGATATATGGATTTGGATGAGGTAAGGAGAAACCTCAAGCAACTCGAGTATCCTATTGGAAATGTATGGAAACATTTATGCAAGTATTTGCAAGGACCGATGCCAAAACAAGGACAAATGAGTGGTACACGTGGAACTCCTTATTAATATGAGTCATGCTTAGAATCAATTTTTGAAATCCTTTTTGGATCAAGAATATCAAACACTACATAATAAAGAAGCAGTATCAAGAAATAATGAAGGTGGTGTCAAGAAGAAATAAGTCATTTTCTTACAAGGATAAGCTATAAATAAGCTATCAGACTCATTATCTCAAGGATGAGTAGACAAAGAGAGGAAGTGTGTTTGAACCTCAAAGTTGAGAGATCAATCCAACTCCAACAAAAATATAGATAAGAAGAGAGAATCCATGAGGATGATAGGGATTCAACTATGTTTTGTTGTATTAGGATGGAACTTCCGTCTCTCTTTCTTCTCTATTGTAATTGATCCATATTCCATGTGTAATGTACTCGGATTATAAATAAAATATTTTAGCAACAATTTGTTGGCCCATATATGTTGTAAATGTGCATTGAGTTTGATGAGTGAGATTGATTTCATGAAATTGTCTAGTCTTGATTCATTTGTTGTTTAGATTATTCATATGTATGCAGAGTATCTATTATACAGATGTATTGGACAATTCACTATCTCAAATGTATGTGATTTCTATTTGAATTCATAATTGTGGAAACTATGGAATTATTTGATGCTTTGTATGTTATTCTCCACCTATGCCTATCAAGATTTATACTAGTTGGATAACCTGCACTCCTTTCTAGTACAACAGAACATAAATTTCCCCTATTAGTCACAGGAAATCTCAATCGTCATGTCTATAATGTTAATAAGCTGCGAGAAAAGGGTAATTATGCATATTTCCCTTTATAAAGCAAGGTATCGTAAAAACCCATTTCTAATTTTTGGCTCAAATGATACTTGGCATCATTCCTTTGAACAAATAGGAACATCTTGACAACTAACATCCTTAACTGGAATAATTTTCAAGGATAGAATTGTGAAGCTATCTTCCCTGGGAGATGATAAAGATAAGATTTGTTTCTTGAAGGTGAACACAATCCATACATTTCGTTGTTCATAATTCACCTGGCGACTCCATGTTAGAAAATATGGAATTAGAAATAAAGCATACCATAGAGAATCTGTATCCTTCATGTATACCAGAGCTGCTAGATCCAGAAAATTTAATCTCCTAGATAAACATCTATGAAAGAATTTAGAAGGGAGGTAACCCTAATATTGAAAATTTTCCTTTTGCTACTTTAGAATTGAGCAGTGTTGATAAGATACCACACACACCTCCAAAGGGTTTTTCATATGCAAAACTTTCTACACAACCTTTTATTGATCTCCATGATTCCCTTATAACTTTTTCTGAGTCACCTGGTAGTTCATATAGACCTTTCTTGAAAAATCCAAGATTATCCTTCTTAGCAGAAGCTAGTAATTTAATTCTTAAAAACTTAATGGATGGGAAAGGAGGAGGAAATAAAAACCCACCACCACCTCCACCATTTGTAAATATGTGGGTGGAAGCTAGGTATAGGCCTTTAGATATTCCCGCAAACCCACATGATTCACCAGATAATTACCTTAAGTCGTTGCCAAAATATGATGGTGAAAAATAAATAACAATTGAAGAGCATATGACATCCTTCCAATATTTCACAGATAACCGTTTTGAAGAGCATGATGATTTTGCTGGCACATACTGGGTAGACTCATGGTACAACATTAATTCACCAACAAAACCGTAAATATATTGTCCCTTTCGACACCACCCCCAAGCATGTGGAGTCTCACCCGAGGTACCAATGGGGATTGCAGGAACCATGCTTCTGCAGTCATGAAGGGATGTTAGGAATTCATTATTACCATTCTACTTAACATTCATTCATTATACCATATAACATATGTGCAGAACCATTAAATAACATGTTCACACTAACCATTCATTCATTATGTGCATGATATAATCAAAACAATAACCAAACACGTCACAACATACACAAAAATACCATAGTTAACGTGGTGTTGTGGTCGCAATAACCCCCCTTTACTTTTTCTTTGACAAGCGAAAGGAAATGCCCCCCCTACTAAAATTTCAATCCTATTTCCTAATCCTCTATTGCTTGATCCTAATGATATCTCTTTTCCTACATTGAGGGAGTTTGGTGTTTTATATTGATGTATGATTGTCTTTGATGGGTGTTGATTTTTCCTTTCAATCCGTCGATTTAAAATGTCTTCATGATGATTATTGGTCTGTGATGTTCATTGCCATTTGTGTAATGTAAATGAAATTTCATCTTCTGGCCTTTTGTTGATTATGAAATGCTTGGTTTTCTGATGTGGCTGCATGGTTTTCTCTATTACATGTCCTGATTGACTAAATTAAACTATGCATCTTCTTGAGGGCATGTTTGTGCCCCATGTTTTCATATTTATGATTTAGCATGAAGATTCTACTCATTTTTTTTTATATCTAAGTCTAAATCGCATTATTAGATGATCATTCTTTTGAGTTGAGTCTTGACACATGTAGTTTTAGGACACTTATCTACAATAACCATGTTATTGTTGAATAAACATAACACTCTCTTATAAATTGGTTTAAAGGAAGGGAATATATCATTTATTGTATTAGCATGTATTCTTTTGGTTGCATGGATGATGTCGTTCTTTTGTTTTTCAGGAGCAGTTACCGTAGGGATACTCCATTCACACAAACACTCCATCCTTGAGAGGCATGTGGGGGAATCTATTGATCCTTGTACATACATTTGAATTTGATTCTTTCCATGGATTCTCCTTATCAAGAAGTAGATTACTTTCACTTGTAGCTGCCTCAAGGTCTATCCCCCCCCCTTGTCAGATCCATATTTCCTGTGAGCCTGTCCTTGAAGCTCTTCAGATTGTGTTATATTGGGACCTCTCTTGGTAATTGATCCAAATGGATATCGATGGCCACCCACCTATCCCACTAGCTCAGAACAAAGTTTTCCAGCTTGGCAATTTTTCGACAGTTTTTCGAGTTCCACCTAGTGCCATTTCCTTGAGCTTTGCCAAGCAATGTAGTAAGGTCATCTCTTAGACTGGGAAGTTTATATTATTCATGGTTCACTCTTAGAGTGAGATAAAAAATTGTAGCCACATCCATGGCCTCTACAGCTGAACCCTCCATGCAATAGAAGCAAGTGGATAAGTTCATGGAAGAATACAAATACATATTCTCCTCACCTACTGGGGTACCTATGCACTATCAAGTCAAGCATTCCATCGATCTGACCCCCAACGCATCGCTACCCAATGGGATAGTATATCATCGCTCTCTGTTATAAAATGAGGGGATCAAGCATTAGATCTAATAAATTCTCCAAAAGGGGCACATCTGACCCAACTCATCACCTTGTGGAAGCCCAATTGTTCTTGTGCAGAAGAAATACGGGACCTGGTGACTCTGCATTGATTATCGGGCCTTAAATAAAACCACAGTCAGGAACTGATACCCGATTCCCCAAATCAACGATATCCTTGATTGGCTCAAAGGGTCCAAATACTTCAGTAAGATTGATCTAAAGTCTGGCTCCCATCATGTCCCAATAGAGTAGAGAGATGTATGGAAGACTGCCTTCAAGTCAAAAGAATGTCTTTTTGAATGAATGGTCATGCCCTTTGGTTTGAAAAATTCCCAACAACTTTCATGAGGATGATGGACCATATCTTGTGGCCTTTCACCAATTCTTTTGTAGTGGTGTATCTAGATGAAATCCTCATCTACATCAAGGTTTGGGAGGAACACTTGCAACATATTTAACAGGTTCTTCACACTCTACAACAACAAAAGATATATTCCAACTTGGAAAAAATATCCTTCGATATGGACAGGGTCTAGTACCTAGGCTACATTTTTGATGAGAATGGTGTGCATGTGGATCTAGCCAAGATCCAGGTCATCCATGACTAGCCAGCCCCAACCATGCTCATTGAGCTTCAGGGCTTCTTAGGCCTTTCCAATTTCTATCACAGGTTCGTAATGGGATTCTCTCATATTGCATGGGCCCTCAACAAAGTAACCAGAGGTGTTGGTAAGGAAAAGTTTGTGTGGGGCCTGTACCAACAACAAGTGTTCGATGATTTGAAGCAATGCATGTGCTCATCCCCAGTGCTTTCATTACCCGACCTGCAACAACCCTTTGAGATCGAGACAGATTCTTCAGACTATGTTCTGGGCACAATTCTCACTCAGTTGGGGGAAAAGTACCAACTATCCATGGGTTCCATTCGAAACCTTTGGACATTACATTGGGAAGTACCGAGCTCAATATTTGTTCTTTATTGTGCTCGTTAAAATATGATAATTGGTTATTGAGTATACTTTTATCTCTTTTTCGGACTCGTAAAAGCTATACGAAAAATGGACTCTTTGGAGTTTCCTTTAAGCTCTTTTCAGATTCCCTAAACATGAAAAGATTTTTGATTGAGATTGCTTCCTTTCACACTCATTAAAAGGTTTGAAAGGGCATCTTTCGAGTGTTAGTTTATCTATTTTTTGGCCTCGTAGGACTAGATACAAAAAAATAATACTCTAATCAAGCATAATTAGAAGAGTTATCCCCTGTATTATTTTACAATTTTTTTCGGGCTTGGGAGACTAAATTTACAAAAAATCATCCATGGAGTCGTTTTTAAGTTCTTTTAAGACTCTCTAAATGTGAAAAACCGTCGATTTTACCTTGTTTGGGCTCATAAAACTATACATCGAAGGACATATGTGAGTCCAATCTCCAAGACCCATACAGGACTGAACCCCTCCTTCCTTGGGTTCGTTAAACATATGTCGAGGGACTCATTTGAAGGATGAGATATACTGAGCAACTGTTATCCTCCTCGAGCTTGTTAAACAAGAAAGAGGTAATCATCTATCTAGATGGGGGAATAATTGAAGGAAGTGTCTCTGTGCATGGTTATTATTCTTGTGATCTTGGTTATTACTATTACTATTGTTCATGGTTTATGCTTCAGTTCATGTAAATTTATAAAGAAATTGAATGTAATTGAAAAACATTAAACTCCACAATGGTATTAGAGAAGCGTTCTTGAAAGAATACTATTGCACATGCATTGACCTTCTACAACAACTCGCCTTACCTTTCCTGCAATTCACTGTTTTGTTGCAACTACAAATCGGGTTAATATTTATGCACTCTTCTAGCAACCATAGTGAATTGTATTTTGGTTGAATATAGGCTTGATGGAACAACCAACTTCAGTTCTTGCAAATATAGATTTTTCATCACTCTATACGAGAGTGACCTAATGAAGTACATTGAATTAGTTGTACCAGAATCAACTGATGATGTAGAAAAGTCTCAATGGAGGAAGAATGATGCAAAAGAAAAAAAGATCATCATCTATTCTGTGAGAGACCATTTAATCCCACACATATCTAGCTTGAAGAAAGCTAAGCAGATGTATGATTCCTTGAAGAAGTTGTTTGAGAGAAACAACACCAATAAATCACTTGCCTTGAGACACCAGCTTCAAAATCTCAAGATGACGAAGTAATATACAATGGCCACCTTCTTCATGAAGATTTTAGAGATAAAAAATAAGTTGGGTGCTATTGGTGAAATCATCTCCGACAGAGAACTTGTCATGGTTACCCTTAATGGTATTCCAAGCCATTGGGAGCCATTCATTCAAACTATCAGTGGGCGATCCAAATTGACCAAGTTTTATCATTTATGGGAAGACTGTACTCAAGAAGAGACTAGACTTGTAGCTAGAGGCATGAAATGTTCTGATCATGATGAAAATCAAGCCCTTTCCACTCATGCAATGAAAAGAAAAGGAAAAAGAAGAGGTTTCAACAAAACATTTAAAGGAAGAAAGTCAACACCAGCTTCAGAACACAAAAAGAAGGACATGTTAAATATTCAGTGCTTCAGATGTGACAAGTATGGCCACTATGTGAAAAATTGTCCTACATTGAAGAAATGAAGGCATCATGCTTCCATTGCTAATTTTGATTTAGAATCACCTCAGAGGAATTCAAGGAATGCTAGCATGGACGATGAATATTTATTCTTCATTTCAACCTTCTTAGGTATGGTTCCTACTAGTAATGATATTTGGTTGATTGATAGTGGTGCTTTCAGACAAATGACTGGATACAAAGATCACCTTACAGATCTAGTAGAGAAAGAATCTTGTTTGCATGTTATACTTTGTGATGATGCCAGATATATTTTGAAGGGAGTTGGATCCACTTCCTTACAATTGGATTTCAACACCCCACTCCATTTGAGTGATGTATTATTTGTACCTAGGATGAGAAGGAACCTTGTATCTATTTCATCCTTAGAGAAAAAAGGCTAAAAGGTTGCTTTCTTTGATGGAACGGTTCTTGCATGGAACAAGAAATGTAGTATGGATTTTTCTCGGGTGATTGGCATTCGAGAGGAAAAATTGTACAAATTGACTTTCCGACCAGTTCAAGCCTTGATACATGATTCTATCAGTTTGAGCAAACTATGGCATGGGATACTTGATCATTTAAATTATAGATCTCTTCCCACTCTGAGGAAGATAGTGACAAGCCTTCCAAAGATCCATGTTGAACACAATGGAATTTTTAGATGTTGTGCTCTTGGAAAGAATTACAAGGGATCATTTTTGAGCAGTGATAACAGATCCAAAAGGATCTTAGACTTGGTTCATATATATTTATGTGGACCCATGATAGTTGATTCATTTAGTGTATACCTATACTATGTGATCTTCATTGATGACCACTCTCAAAAGACTTGGATTTACTTCTTGAAGACCAAGGATGGCATCCTTGCCAGATTTCAGGAGTACAGAGAACAGGTCAAAAACCTGACTGGAAAGAAGATCAAAGTGTTGAGATAAGATAATGGAGGAGAATACACCTCGCAATATTTCATTGATTTTTGCATTAAGGCAAGGATCAAGAGGGAGTACACCGTTCCTTACAACCCTCAACAAAATGGGGTCATGGAGAGGAAGAATATATCTATTGTTGAGGAAGTCAATGCGATTATTCATGATCATCATTTACCTATGTTTTTGTGGGAAGAAGCATCCATGACTATAGTGTATGTTCAAAATAGAAGTCCTCATAAGACTTTGAGGAACATGATTCATGAGGATGCCTTCACTGGAGTGAAGCCTGAGGTTGGACACTTCAAGGTATTTGGGTGTCCAGTATACATTCATGTACCCAAGGAGAAAAGGACCAAGCTAGACCCTTCAGGTAGAAAAGGTACATCTGTGGGGTACAATGAGTCTTCAAAGGCATACCAGATCTACATTCCTAGTGAAAGACAAATTGAGGTGAGCAGAGATGCTACCTTTGAGGAGGAGGTAGCCTTTAGGATATCTAGAGGATCTCACATGGATATTGATAGTGAGAGACAAGAAGATATGGTGCCTTATATCCCTCACCCTCTAGTGGTTCATAGGAAGACAATTGATCCTATTGATCCCATTGATCTTGTAGCTCCAGTTGATGTTCCCATATCTATTGCACTAGGTTGGAAGAGACCTACATGGGATCGTCAGAATCTACAAAAGGAAGAAGAACATGCATCTCCTCGTAGTACCTTCCAAGAGAGAAAGATACCTCAAAGACATTCGTTCTATGCCACAACTATGAGCCACATCATTGATTCTGAGCCTTCCTATTATGAGGAGGAATCTAGTCAACCAGTATGGATAGATGCCATGATGGAGTATCAGTTCATCATGAAGAATGATGTGTGGGATATTTTTTTGAGATCAGAGGGAAGTCTGTAGTGAATTCCAAGTGGATATATAAGATCAAAGTCATAGCTGATGGGAGAATCGAGAAGCACAAAGAAATATTTGTTGCTAGAGGATTCTCTCAGGTCGAGGGAATAAATTATGAGGAGACATTTTTTCATGTTGCTCGATACACTTATATTCAAACGATTATTTCCCTTGCAAAATCCATGGGTTGGAGACTAGATCATATGGATGTGAAGAAAATATTTCTCAATGGAGAGATCAAGGAAGAAGTATACATCGAGCAACCAGATGATTTTGTGATACATGAAAAGGAATGTCATGTGTGTAGGTTGAAGAAGGCTCTGTATGGACTCAATCAGGCACCTCGAGATTTATATGTGAGGATTGATGGACACTTGATGAGTTTGAGCTTAAACACATTTTTTTTTATCCCAACCTATACTACAAGACTGTTAATGGTGAGTCCCTAATTTTGGTCCTCTACATTGATGATTTATTCCTGACCGGTACAGAGAGCCTTATTGTTGACTGCAAGTATGCATTGGCCTCTGAGTTTGAGATGAAGGACCTTGGTATGATGTGTTGATATTATGGTAGCTTCGGGAGGTATGAACCTCTATTGTGACCTTTGACAAGATTAGAATATTCTAGAAGGAAGCAAAGAAATGAATGTAACCCTAGACGAGATGTTGACTGAAGAAAGATAATTAATATGAATTAATTAGTACCTAGAACGAGAAGTCGGCCCAAGAAAGTTTGTCAGGAATACTATAAATACAAGGTGCCAGTCTCTCATTTGTCACATTCTCAAAATTGCAGAAGTCACTTGTGTGCATTGCATTCTGATAGTCTTGTGCGCAAGTTCTGGGGAAGGTGTTGCACCAGTTTTGGGTTGGACTATCTGATCAACTTTGGTTACTTTCTCGCTTGGTGCATTAGATTTTCTTGGCTATTGGATTGCTACTAGGATTCTTCTCATTGTCAAGGTCAATGTGCTAAGAGGGTGGCTTCGGCCTATGGTTGGGTGAAAATAGTGATATTGTCAATGGTAAAACGAGCACACCCTTTCATATTCTAACAGGTTATGGGCCCACACCTCCTTCATTTAGTCTAAATGCTGGAAGGAAACATAGCCATTAGGATATTGAGCTCGCTTAGGAACTTCCACTAGGGTTACTAGCAGGAGCAACTTCCAAGACATTGTCGCTAGGGTTACTAGGCATGAGTGAAAAGACCAGTTTTGGATATAGGCATGACCAGCTACTAGTCAACCGAAGACATGAGTGAAAGGACCAGTCTTCTACACTACTCAAAACTCACTAGAATGATTGAAGGTGACATGTGGATAATCGATAGTGGAGATTCTAGGCACATGACGGGAGATCAAGCCAGACTCTCAAATCTAAATGAGAAGAAGACACCGTACAAGGTAGAGCTTGGAGATAAAAGCAATTACCTAGTCGAAGGATTTGGACAAGCCTCCGTCAAGTTGAAAACAGGTAAAAATGTTCACTTAAGCAATGTTTTATATGTACCTGGTTTAGAAAAGAATCTTGTATCCATATCTTTCCTAGAAGACAAAGGAAACATAATAGCTTTCGTATATGGAAAAGTGTTATCATGGCATAAAGACTCCAACATAGAGAATGCTAGGGTTATTGGAAGTCCTGAAGGAAATATGTATAGAATACTAGAACGAAATGAAGAAGATCTCATACATGACGAATTCAATCCCAATGAACTTTGACATAGAAGGTATGCTCACATTAATTATCAAGCATTACCTTTTCTCATAAATATGGTTGAAGGAATACCATAATTACAGTCTACACATGAAGGAATTTGCAAAGGTTGTTCTCTTGGAAAGAATATCAAGAAACCATTTCCAAGCAACAATAATAGATCTAAGGAGATTCTAGATCTGATACACTCAGATGATTGCAGTCCAATGCCAGTCATATCTCTAGGAGGATCTCTCTACTACGTAATCTTCATAGACGATTATTCAAGAAAGACTTGGTTATATCTACTTAAGACAAAAGATGAAGTATTCTGCAAGTTTCAAGAATTCAAAGAAGAGATAGAAAAACTCACGAACAAGAAGATCAAGACCTTAAGAATAGATAATGGAGGAGAATACACATCAAAGGAATTCGTTGCATTATCCAAATCGACAGGGATTAGGAGGGAGCTAATTATTCCTCCTAATCCTCAACAAAATGGCATAGCAGAAAGAAAGAATAGATCTATCGAAGAAACCGTAAAATCACTACTAAATGATCAAGTTCTATCCATGTTCTTATGGGGAGACTTAGTCATGACAACAATTTATGTGTAGAACAAAATTCCTCACCATATATTGAAGGACATGACTCCAGAAGAAGCTTTATCAGGTAAGAAACCTAATGTGGAAAACCTAAGAATATTTGGATGTCCTGTTTACTCTCATATTCCCAAGGATAAAAGGAATAAACTAGAACCCTCAGGAAAGAAGGGGATATTCGTGGGATATAGAGATTCATCCAAGGCTTATAGAATCTATATTTCGGAAAAACATAAGATTGAAGTTAGCAGAGACGTGACATTCAATGAAAAGATGGATTTCAAGAAATCTATAGAAGAAACGATAGAAGAAGAAGAGAATGAAGAACCTACTAAAGAAAGCACAGAAAACCAACATCACGAAAAAGAACAACCTGATCATCCTATGCAACCTTGTGAGACCATTTATTTAGACAACATACCTAAGACCAGGAAATGACCATCTTGGCTTGAAGCTACTTTACAAGACGAAAAAAGACTTAAGGTTCCTGAAGGAACATTCAAAAAAAGTAAGAAGCCTAAAAGATACTCAAGCTATGTAGCGTATATGACAAAGCTTCTAGATGAATAACCTACCACATTCAAAGAAGCAATTCAAAAGGGAAAATGGAAAGAATCTATGACGGAAGAACACCAATCCATTATGAAAAATGATGTATGGGAAATCATACCTAGACCTAAAGAAAAATCAGTGGTAACTTCAAAATGGGTATACAAGATCAAACATGCAGTGGATGGAAGCGTGGATAAATACAAAGCAAGATTCGTAGCTAGAGGGTTCTCCCAGAAGGAGGGAGAAGACTACGATGACATTTTTTCTCTACTAGCTATATATACTTCCATTAGAGTTATCATATCTCTTTCTGCTTCCATGGGATGGAACTTATATCAGATGGATGTAAAGACAAGTTTCCTCAATGGAGAAATCGAAGAAGAAGTATGTATTGAACAACCTCAAGAGTTTGAGGTACATTCTAGAGACACTCACATGTGCAGATTAAATAAATCTTTATATGGACTCAAGCAAGCTCCAAGGGTTTGGTATGCCAGAATGGATAGCTATCTAACGAGACTTGGTTTCTCCAAGTGTCATGGAGATCCAAAAATTTACAACAAATTCGTGGACAATGCACCTGTGATTCTACTATTATATGTTGTCGATCTATTCATAACAAGTGAAGAGTCTCCTATCATCCAACACAAAAAGGAACTATCTTCTGAATTTGATATGAAAGATCTAGGTCTCATGCATTATTACTTGGGACTAGAAGTATGGAAAAATCATGGTGAAGTATTCCTTGGTCAAGGAAAGTACACAATAAAGATCCTTCAAAAGTTTGGAATGATGGATTGCAAATCCATGGATACTCTTATGACTATAGATATAAGAAAAGTAAAAGATCTAGATTTTGATCCAGTAGATCCATCACTATATCCACAGTTGATTGGGTCATTGATGTATTTGGTAAATACTCGACTAGACATTTGCTTTTCCATGAATACACTAAGCCAGTTCTAGGTGGAACCTAGACATGAACATTGGATAGCTACAAAGCATGTCTTAAGATATATTCATGGGAAAATAAACTATGGATTAAGATATACTGCATCCAGGGATATACAACTTCATGGATTTACAGATTCAGATTGGGCAGGAAGTGCAGAATACAGAAAGAGTACTTAAGGAATGTGTTTCAGCTTGGGCTCTGCTATGATATCCTGGGGCAGCAGGAAACATAAGTCTATCTCACTCAGCATAGCAGAAACAAAATATATCGCAGCATGTGAAGCATGCACAAAAGCAGTATGGCTAAGGAAACTAATCTCTGATTTATTTAATCAAATTCCAGTTTCGACCATAATACGTTGTGATAATCAGAGTTTTATAAGATTATCAGAACATCTAGTGTTTCATGAAAGGTCGAAACATATTGAGATCAAATACTACTTTATTAGAGATAAATTCCAAGAAGGATAAGTGAAGCTCTAGTACATCCCCACAGATGAGAAGACAACAGATATCCTGACAAAGCCTCTCTCCAGAATAAAGTTTGCATATTTCCAGGAAAAGATGGGGATCGTGGAAATAACTCCCTTAGTTGAAAGGGAAGAATTACTCTCCAGGTTGGGAGGGATCACTGACATATTGTTGAGAACATTCACTTTTAAGATTGAAAAATAGTCCATCTTGGGAAGATTCTTTCATGTTTGGAAAGTGGATTGAGATTTCTGACGAACATACATTTTCTAGTTTGGAAAATGGTCCAGATTGTTGATGTACCATAGACAACGAATTCCCATTGTGGTTAACATGGGAAGTGGTCTAGGGCAGTCTCTCTTCTTGAGGGTTACTCAAGAAGACTAGCCCGACTCGCCAGACAATGATTTCTCATTGTGGTTAACATGAGGAATGGTCTGTTTTGGAGGTTGGTACATGATAGTCTTTTCCTCTTGTGTTTAACAGAGGAAATGGTCCGAACAATCATTCCTTAGGGTGTATTCATTCTCTCCAAGTTGCACTTTGTTTAGTGTTGGAGGAATGGCCCAGGGTGGGGAATGGTCCAGGCTCAACAATCAGGGATAGACATTCCTTAGGGAAGATTCATTCTCTCCAGGTTACACTTTGTTTAGTGTCGAAGGAATGGCCTAGGGTGAGGAATGGTCCAAGAAATCAGAACAATCATTCTTCCTTGTTTGAGAAAAATAAGGCAGATAGCCCATCGTTGATGTTCTACTCCGAGGGAAAATATTCTTTCAAGATCTCATAGATGTGAGTGAAAGATTGGCCCATATGATTCAGTTTATTTTAACAATATTTTATGTGCAGGTTGATATCAGATGATTGTTATGGAGACTCCATGTCTCCAAAGAATGGAGATATGCTACTGTGGTGGATATGTTCCACTGTTTGTGACTATGTGTCATGGTTTGAGTAGTTGCATACTACCATGGATAAACACAGTTGTGTTCTATCAATTGATATTGAACCAGTTGTCATGGAGATTATCTAGTTGGATAAAAATGACAGTGCTCGTGATACTACCAATGAATGGTCTGTTTGTGCTCAAGACCATTATCAGTTATACCTCCCTAGCTAGGAGGGTTTGTTGATATTATGGTAGCTTCGGGAGGTATGAACCTATATTGTGACCTTTGACAAGATTAGAATATTCTGGAAGGAAGCAGATAAATGAATGTAACCCTAGACGAGATGTCGGCAAAAGAAAGATAATTAATATGAATTAATTAGTACCCAGAAGGAGAAGTTGGCCCAGGCAAGTCTACGAGGAATACTATAAACATAGGGCTCTAGTATCTCATTTGTCACATTCTTATAATTGCATAAGTCACTTGTGCGCACTGCAGTCTGGCAGTCTTGTGCGCAATTTCTAGGGAAGGTGTTGCGCCATTTTTTGGGTTGGACTATCTGATCAGCTTTGGTTACTTTCTTGCTTGGTGCATTAGCCTTGCTTGGCTATTGGATTACTACCAGGATTCTTCTCATTGTCAAGGTCAAGGTGCTCGAAGCATGGCTTCGGCCTATGGTTGGGTGACAATAGTGATATTGTTAATGGTAAAATGAGCACATCCTTTCATATTCTAACATGATGCACTACTTCTTTGGAATAAAGGTGTGTAAAAGAACTGATGAGATATTCCTGATTCAGGGGAAGTACACAGTTGAGATATTGAAAAAGTTTGGGATGTTGAACTGTAAGCCCATGGATACACCAATGATGACGAATCTAAAGAAACTAAGTGTGTCTTCTTTTGATTCTGATGAGATTAATATGACCCTGTACAAACAATTGATTGGATCATTGATGTATCTGGTTAACACCAGACCAAATATTTTCTATGTAGTGAGTGCACTTATCCAGTTTATGAGTCAACCGAGACATACACATTGGATTGTTGTGAAGCATGTGTTGAGATACCTGCTAGGCACAGTTGGACATGGTGTTGTTCCTGAGTTTATACTTTAAGGCTATAAAGTATACTGTCAAGGCATCCATGAATATTAAAGGAATAATTTGAGAATAAGAATTCAAAGGAAGATTAAAGCAGAATCAGTTTCTCAACTATCTCTGTCTTGCTTCCTGTTGTTCTTGGATGCTAATGTCTCTCTCAATAGCAGCCCATGAACGTTCTAACTCAACCCGGTTAGCTGTTGTTTGTAAAATGGTATTAAATAAATTCAAGGCAATACTGGTTTGATCTTGAAGGCCAGGTTCAATGTTGGGTTGTCTGCTACTTGGAACAGTCATGGAGGATAAAACTTTATTTATTTGTAAAAAGATTTTAATAAAATGTTACTTCAAATTTTCCAGAGATGAGAACAAGAAAAACAATTTTGAAATTCAAAACAGTAATGTAAATACATTCGAGGCCATTTCCTGGATTTGTAACAATTTTGAGAATCGTAAAATAACAAATAAAAACTGCAGAAAAATATGAGGCTTTAATCAAGAAAGAATCTCATATTTCAATAGACAATAATGAAAAAAAACAAGGTTTCTAATGAAAGTTAAGTATTAAGGTACGAAAGATTTATAGGTCTTAAAATTACTAATAGCAATTTCAGAGGAAAAACTGTAAATATTTTGACATCCAAACCAATCTGAAATATAAATCAATGATGTAGATAACTTCAAATTGATTATTCGTTAGGAAAACATTGAAAGAAAAATTTAACAAAATATAATAAACAGGGATGAAGAACACATAGCTACAAATTTGCAGGATTCAGAATCTCGTTTGTGATCTATATTCTGATGTATTTGAAAACTGTTATTACAAAATGGCTCTCTCCAAAAAATTCCGAAGCCTTTTCTCAGTCTTTAGAAACTATATTTATACAATTTCATCAAAATTTTCTCGTTGGTGATTAACCAACTTCCTAATATTACGGTTACATAAAAATAATGTCGACCGTTTACAATTTCTTTCTAATCTCTAATGATAAAA
>ML851660.1:49235-80154 GCA_009831015.1 Picea engelmannii
AAGACTACTATTGTTTTTGGTTCAGTTTTTTGGTGGTGGTTCGGAATGTCTATAAAATCTGATCTCATCTTGTAAGCTGGTGAGATGAGGAGAGGAAATAAGGTAGATATTGAGGGTTAGATCACAGGCCAAGGAGCCTGGTGTGATCTAGTCCGCCTCATTGTAGATATCGACCCGTTTGATGGAGATTTTTAATGCGTGCGACATTGTAGTTTTGGAAACACCATAATAAAATAACAAAGAAACCAAATCTTTATGGACGTATCCCAGGAGGGGGTGAACCACAGTAGATCATGTGTTATGTGATTGAATATTGTGTATTTCCTTTACTGTCATTGATTATATGTTAGACAAATGCATGAATGACTTAGTTAGATATGTTATTTTACATGCATGAATAAGAATGACATAATATTCAATATAAGAGGAATGTTAGAGTAAATAAATGAAGATCATAGAGTGTAATCCCAGATCACTGCAAGAACCTGAGCATTGCAGCCACCCATAAGAACTATCTCGGGTGAGAATGCGTAGTGCATTATGTGCGATGTCTTACCTTTTGGTTTACCAAGAGGGCCGATAGTTTTCAAGAGTTTTGTTGGAAACCATAGTATATCTGAACCTGGGTCAACCCAAGAATGGTACTTAGAAGAAATAACAACCAAAAAATGGCTATGTTGCTGACTAAAACTGCATGGGATTGAGTGAGAGGGATCCATGAAAGAATCGTGCAGAAAATGATAGTATAGAGGGGGAAGTTCAGACCATGGAATCCAACGAAAGAGGAGATTGAAAGCTGGTCGAAGACAAAGGAGATGGAGTTTGCGCAAAACTACAACAAAAACCATAAACAACACCATGCAAATATTTGGACAAGTACGTATTTAGCGACTTGCATGAAGTATTTTCTGTGATTTCCCACATGTACTGCGGTAGTAGCTATTAAGGTTGAAAGTCAAGCACCCTACAAATCGGATAAGACAACTAGAGTGGAATCATGTGAAGATCACACAGTTACAACAAGTAGACAAAAAATTCACACACGCAGTGGATTTCTGGCTAGACAATATTGTCGAAGAACTTATCAAAGAATTTGTAGTAGATACCGCGAAGTCTTATAGTGTAGCAGAGAAAACGTTCTTGAAGGGACCTAGAGGTAGGTATATCAGATCATTGTATACTTCCATCAATATTTTACTATATAAAAAAGGTGTAATGACAATGGCATCAAACAACTAAACCTCCCTACGTGCACAGGGGAAGGGGAGAAGCATTAACTAGAGCTATAAGGATGGAGGGAGAAATGGAGAAGGGAAAGAAGGAGTCCATGGACCCGATCATAATGGAGGAAGATCAAATCAAGTAGATAATGGAAATATCTAGAAAGACGCGTAGTGGAGAACCCTACCAATATAATATGAATAATAAAAAGAGAGCCATAGCTGAGAGAGAGGGATTGGAAAGTTATGAAGAAGAGGTAGAGGATCTTTGTGTTGTGGAGAAGATTGAGGAAATCATGCATGCAACATATTGAAGGAAGATAGGTGGTCCAAGGGTAGGAATCGAAGGAAAAACTCGCATCCATGTCAGTGTCAATGTGCAACCCATAAACCCATGTGCGACTAATACACCAATAAAAACACCACCATTTAGACAACCAGAGGAAGGAAGACAGCAGGAAGTACATCTAGTCAAGGAGAAACAACTAGAGGAACCAATTAAGGAAGTAGTAGTCAAGTATCTACACCACACAGAGGTAGTAGTTCATCATTCAAGATGGAAGGACATGATCCCACCACCAGGTTACCAGAGTTGAAGGGAGAGGCATCTGAGGACCATGAGAAGCACTTGTTCATTTGTGAGAATATCTGGGAAGAAAAATAGATCAAAGATGAGGATACAAAATGTGCAAAACTAACTATCATGCTAATAGACCTCACACTAGATTGGTACATGAGCTTGGTTGTAAACAAACCACCAGGAACAACAAGGACGTTTCATATATCAAATCATTAAGATATGATGACAAAGATTGCAGGACAATGAATTTGATGAGGGAAAGAACATCAGACACCTATAGGGTGCAGGAATAAATGATGACAGGGAAAGTTGCACCGTATTTTAACCAAGTATAAACCCCATATAACACTACACAAAAACAATCTAACACTATGCAATCACAGTGCAATACCACACAACCATAATATTATCTTGCGCATTATAATCAGGTACCTCAGTGCAATGCACCGCGAGGAGATTGATTTGGATACAAAGGTAGAGGATGAGGTAGAGGAGGATTTGGAAGAGTAAGAGGACCAATGGTATGCTATAACTGTAAAAAACTAGGACACTATGCACAGGAATGTCCACTTCCACCTGCAACATGTATGTATTGTCGTGCATTAGATCATGACACAAAAGACTGTCCGACACTATTGGAGAATATCCAGGAGAAGATGAATCATAAAAATCAGAATGTATAGTGGATATCTACAGAGGCTAGAGAGGATGGAATAAATATCAATACCGTCACATGTGAAGGAGCTAAAACAAGAACTGGTGCAGTAAGACAAGATCCAACACAACACCAATGAGTGAAGAATAATTCCGAACCACAAAGTAGTCTGATGCACAGAATGAAAATGAGACATTCAAGCAAGCTAGATAAGAATTCTTGAAGCCAGATATTGCATCTACATCAACTTTGCAACATACTCAAGACATACCAACGTATGATATGCCTTCATCACTGGATCACACTAATGAATCAAAACCTCTAGGACAAGTAAGTATTATTAAGGATTTTCTGTGATCATTTTTTAAACTACTAAATGATCCATCATATTTTAATGTATTACAAAATATGTTAGAAATATGTAACACATACGTAGAGGGAAATCTAGAGCAGAAAAAATTTAATCACTTGCATACAAGGAGGAGGACAAGCAGAGAATTTACACTGAATGACAACATTGGAGATTTTGACATGGGGGATATTATACTGGACTTAGGCTCTAAAGTAAATGTGTTACCCAATAAGACATGTAAATGTATGGGGGATCACACACTAGGTTACTCACCTGTCCAGTTGAAACTAGAAAATCAACACAGAGTTCTACCAATTTGAAGGCTAAAGGGTGTGACAGTAGATCTTGATGGAGTGCGCACTAAAGTCGATTTTGAAGTGATAAAAATAGTGGATGGCACAACACCTTATCGAACATTTCTTGGATTGGATTGGGCATTTGACAACCAAGCCATAATCAATTTGAAGACAAGGAAGATGACATTTGATTTAGGAGAATACAAATTTGTTGCACCTCTAGACCCATTAGAAGGAGAAAGGTTTGTAGAACCCACTTAATTAGACCTGGAGGAAATCAACCAGTTATAAAAAACCACCACGTGCGAAGAAGATTATGTGAATCCAACTGTAGATAGGGTACTCAATTGGAGAAGTATCACATCATGTGCTTCAGACTTAGATACAAGGTTGGATCATTTGCAACAAAGATTACATGAAGTATCCACAAGAAGGTGCACAATAATAGACCATGCAGTAAGATGTGTGGGTACATAAATCAGAGAACTTCCCAGTTTCTATGGAATTAATGATTTAGAAGAATTCCTAACAAGATACGAAGATGAGATTTTGGAAAATTAGAGGATATTATCCATGGACATAACACTCAAGGAAACACTTGCAATATGGTGGGGTGTGCACAAATAAATAGTTAAGGACTGATATCAATGCAAATGACTACTACTCATTAGATTTGGCGTAGAGCATAAGAGAAGAGTGATGCAAAGATATGATGGGTAGGGGTCACCACTAGAAAATTGGGAGAACTGCAGGACACTATGGATGATGACACCACCAGAAGAATGGCCTCATCACTTTATTCATACACTAGAAGGAATTCTAGAAAACTGGTATGTAAACCAGGAACTGCGTAGAGGGACTGCAGAATGGACAATATTGCAGAATAATTTTGTGGTAAATTTCTCATTTGAACATGAGAACCCCAACATGGATTTCACTCTCAAGAATATAAGAGGGGTAATATTGATCCAGGAACTAGAGGTGGAACTCATAACATAATACCAACAACAAAATAGAAAAACAGTGAAAGAATTGCTATCATGTGTAGGAAGAAGCACCATATGAAGATGACCCGCGCAATATCCGAATTACAGAAATTGAAGGAGAAAGAGAGGTGGATGGCCCATCTCAGCAATCATAAGTGTTTGTTTCTCCAATCAAGGTGAAGAAAGTAAACATTGGGACAAATGATAATCCCAAAATGGTCAGTATTGGAGACTACTGGGATGCACAAACAATAGGAAGAATAACAAAGTTATTGCGCGAATACAGTGACATGTTCCCAACAACCTTTACATAGATGAAAGGCATAGAAAGAGATCTAGGAAAGATGGAAATACCTCTCAAACCTGAGGCTAGATATGTTAGACAGAGACCGTATAGACTAAATCCAATTTATAAATAGAAGGTCAAAGAAAATATTGAAATAATGTTATAAGTTGGTATCATAGAACCGGTGGACGAGTCTGAATGGATAAGCCCTATGTTAGTCCAGGAAAAAAAATGATGGATAAGGATCTGTGTAGATCTTAGGAAATTGAATGATGCTTGCCTACATGACCCTTTTTTGACCCCTTTCTCAGATGAGGTATTAGAGAATGTGGGAGGCCAAGAAGCATACTCAGTCATAGATGGATTCTCAGGTTACCATCAGATCAAGAAAGCTCCTGAAGACAGGTACAAGACCACTTTTTCCGCATAATGGGGATCCTACCAGTAAAAATTCATGCCTTTTTGGTTGAAGAATTCACCAGCTATATTCTTAAGGGTAGTCATAACTACTTTCAAAGAATTCATCCATCCATTTTTAGAAGTATACCTGGATGATTGGACAATATAAAGTCTATTGAAGGACCATGTAGAGGTGTTAAGCATAATGTTGGAAAGATGTAGACAATGTCATATATCATTAAAAATCTAGAAGTTCATCTTTGGGACACCTTTCAGAATACTATTGGGACACAGTGTGCAAACAAGGCTTGCTAGTAGATCCTACCAAGATTGCAGTGATTGTTAATTTACAACCACCGAAATCAGTACACCAGTTGAGAGAAACATTGGGCCACACATGCTACTATAGGAAATTTATAAAAGGATATGAACAGATCATTGTGGCGATGGAGAAAATCCTAAAGAAAGATACTAAATTCCAGTGGAATGAGTATTTTCAATAAGGGCCAGACACCTTGAAAGAGAAGATGGTAACAACACCTATTCTGGTATTTCCAGATTGGGAAAAGACCTTTCATGTGCATGTATATGCATCGGCCATAACACTTGGATATATTTTGGTGCAGCCAGGAGAAGGAGAGTTAGACCATCCTATAGCATTTGCAAGAAGAAAATTGTCATATTCAGAGCATAAATACAATACTACAAAAAGAGAAGGCCTAGCAATGGTATAAGCACTACAAAAGTCCATACACTATCTACTTGGGAAACACTTAAAAATGTTCATAGATCATTCTGCACTCAAATACCTAGTCAACAAGCCAGTGTTGGGGGGGAGAATTTGTAGATGGTTACTGTTGTTTCAAGAATTTCACTTTGAAGTGATATTCAAACCAGAGAAATTGAATGCAAGACCTGATCACCTATCGAGGATTACCAATGGAGAGGAAGCTACAAATTTAGAGGACAACTTCCCTGATGCACAGTTATTTTCAGTCCATGTAGCTGATGAATATTTTTCTGACATCATTGAATACTTGAGTATAGGTACTGTGCTACAAGAATTCAACACTGCACAAAAGAAAAATTTGGTAGTCAGAGCTGCAGACTATCAATTGATTGCAGAACACCTATACAATATGGACTTAGAAAACATTTTGAGAAGATGTTTCCTAGAACATGAGAGGCCTAGGATTTTAGCAGAGGTTCACGAGGAAATAGATGGAGGACATTATGCAAGAAAAGCTACCACACATAAGATATTTCATGCAGGACTATGGTGGACGACCATTCAAAAAGACGCAAAGGACTACTGCTAGAGATGTGATGTATGTTAGAGGTTGGGAAACCTAATAGAAAGGATGATATTCCCCTAATACCACAAGTAACCTTGCAATTATTCGAAAAATTGGAAATAGAATTTGTGGGACCAATTAATCCACCATCAAAGAGGTCAGGATAAAGGTATATGATTACTGTGACAGAGTACTTAACGATATGGGAAGGATAGAAACACACTTGCTATTTGAGAAAGTGATTACTAGATTTGGATGCCCAAGGATTTTGATGAGTGACCAAGGTACTCACTTCATCAATAGCACTATCAAGGCTATGAATAAGGAGTTTGAAGTCTATCATCAAAAGATTACACCATATCACCCTCAAACAAATGGAACAATGGAAGCCTTTAATAAGATCCTAGAGAATGCTTTGACAAAGATATGCAATGTCAACATGGATGATTGAGATTTGAAGATACCAGCAATATTATGGGCATACAGGATAGACACCATTTAGGTTGTTGTATGGACAAGATGCAGTGGTGCCATTAGAATTCTTGGTACCTAGCCTACACGTAGCAACAATCACCAACATGACAGAACAAGGCGCAATAAAAGAAAGTCTAAGTCAACTGATGGAGATGGAAGAATATAGGATCCTAGCATGATTCCACCAAGAATTACATAAAGAAAGAGATAAATCTTGGCATGATATACATATCAAGAGGAAGAGTTTCAAGGAGGAAGACCTAGTCTTGGTGTACGACATTAAATTTCTTCAGCATCCATGGAAGTTCATAATATAATGGTTGGGACCATGTGAAGTGAATACTGTAAGAAATGGGGGATCTGTATAGTTGAAATATTTGGGAGGCACAGAATTGAGAGGAATGATCAATGGGAGTCGAATGAAACTATATAGGGATAGTCGACCTCCTAGTTATTAGAAAGCTACAATGCAGTAAGAAGATATGTACATAGTGTATTATAGTAGAAGTTAAGAGAGACAAAATGAAAAAAATAAATAAAAAGAAGAAAATCCATAAAATAAAAAGAGATCGACATGCATGGAAGGTTTTGATATAATAGAACTTCTAGAACAGAATAGCGCATTGCAGGAAAATCAAGGATGGAAAACTCTGCATGCAGGAGAGAAGTTAACAGGTAGAAAGGCACAACGTGCAGGAAACAAAGAAAAAAGTGAAAAAGTGACAAATATCAGTGCGACAAATTTGTCACTTCTCCACCCCGCTATAAAGTCAGAAAAAGGGGGGAAAGCAACCCATTTTGGTATTTTCTAAGGAGAAGATTGTAGAGATGAGTGGAAGAGAGATAGAGTGTGAATTTGAGCTTGCCTCTGTCAATTTGGAAGTCTATCGTTTGTATTTCCTCACCATGACACCACTGAGAGTTGGAGCACCGAGAATAACCTAACGAAACACACAGAATATGACTTGGGTGCCAAAAACGGGAACAAACGAGATGCCCATAGTGGTGGATGTGGACGAAATCCACATACCAGAGTATGATAAGACCATAATGTAGGTGAAGGAGGAGAAGGAACGCACACAGAAGCCTGAGCAACTAGAAGAGGATGTCGAACGGATGGAATCTGACACGTCTAGGGGGAAAGGGCCGCAACAAGAAGAACATGCCATGACTTTGACGTTGCAGGGACTTGAACCTGAAGAGAAACAGAGAATAGGGAACCATGACACACCAACAATTAAGGTATCATCCCCATAAGCGACAAAGAAGGTGCAATCATAAAGTAGTGCACAGGGCAGAGAACGCACACAGGAAGAACTAGTCGTGGTAATGTCAAAGATCCCCAAAGGTGTAATTGCAGATGATGAGATGGTAGGAGGAGTCAATGGCCTCAAATAATCTTACCATGATGTTTCTGACACAATAAATTTCTTGGATTTTGCATCACAGAGCTATTTAGAGAGCATAGGAGAAGGCCCATCAGGCGCACCAATGTTGGAGCCTACGCAGTGGATCCTGGGACTGTACAACACCAACATAATGAACCTACTATACATACCACACTTTGGGCACTGTAAACAAATAAATGGATGTGTAAAGCACCTGTTATCAAGGGTGCACAAAGGAATCTTATGGATGGATAGGCGAGTGCCGATCAATGTTGATCTCATCGCAACAATTACACTACCCACAGATGGGGAGAAGACAAAACAATAATTAGAAGAAAAAACCAAGGTGAAATCAATCTCAAATGTGATCAGAGCAAAGTATGGCGTAGAGAGGGGTAATAGGGGTATCAGGATCAATGAAATCAATGATCTTGCGACATGATTTGCAACACGACTGTTGGGTTGCAAACTAATGTGCAAGTGCAGAAATGAAGAAGTACCAGCAAGAGTAGTAGAAGTTGTAGAACAATGCGCGAAGGGGAGAACGATGAGTTGGGCCCCTTACCTACTAAACTCATTCCTTGAAGACTGCAAGGACTCACAATATTGGGGCTCTGAGTTCCACTATTCATGGTTACTCATCCTCATTGCACTTATGGGATGGAAGAAACCTACATATAGTCTATTCCTTCCAATGACAGAAAAATGTGGCGCAACACGCTTCACATCCCTTTGTAGTATAGCTGATCCAAAGAACAAGAAACTTAGCAATGACCTATTCATGATATACCTGAAAAATATCCAAAATAGATTCATAGACACATGGAGGATTCCCATAGAAATTGTCCAAGGCTTTGGGAAGATAGGGAACTTCCAGGCATCGTGCCACAATATGTGGCTACAAGCAAAGAGGGGTCTAGCCAAGGAGTGGTTGCAGCTGAAGTACTGCGTAACAATACAGGACATCCATATGGAGGTCCAGGAATGGCCCAAGGAGTGGATAACACCAACAATCCCAAGGAAGGTTCCAGGAGCACATACAAGGATGTAGGACATAACAGCCCCTGCGCAATAGACAGGCAAAAACGATGCAAGAAAAAAGAAAAATACAACATGGGGCCAAGAAGGGGGCATCAGTCCCATACAGAAGAAAACCAGAATGAAGAATAAATCCCAATGTGGTTATACACAGGGACCAATGCACATAGAGCTGACAACAAGAGGAACAACATAACAAGTGCAAACGAAGACACAAGAAATATCGATGGAAGAAGGAGAAGGGAAGGACACAGGCATGGATGCACAGATTCCAGAAGCATATGAACCATCAGAGGCCCAAAGGAAGAGAACAAGGGAGCAAGCAAGGGGCTCCAGAAACAAGGTCAAGGCCCACAAGAAACCCATGGATACATCATTGATGACAGACGATGTGGATTTGATAGCCATGAAAATGGAAGATCGACTGTTAGAGGTGTGGGAAAATGTCGAAAATCACAGAGATTCAAGTTTGGAGAAAATACAAGAGGTGAAAATTGTCCTGGAGCAGTTAAATGTTAGGACAGAGAAACAACAATAGAAGAAAACAATGCCAACTAAATACGGGGCACCTGTGGGAGAGATAGTGGACATCATGGTGCAGGGAAGCGTAAACTTCTGGATTACTCCTGAAATGTTGTCTATAGATGAGGAGACAACGCAAAGGCCCCTAGAGGAAATTGAAATGTTGGACTTGGAATTGCCCAAGATTCCAACCAAAGCATTGTACAAATTATAAGTGAGTGGCATGCATGAGATTTGGTCCAGAGAAAGGTCTGACGCGACAAAATTACAATTGGCGCATGAATACAACACCTCACTGAAGGAGGAAAATATCCAAGAATCATGGGAGAAAACGATGGCGCAACAGAAGGTGGATGAAATGGAAAACTAGATCCACACTATATTCCAAGCCATCTCGAATAGTGAAGGAGTACGAGGAGTGTCAATGCAAGAGAAAATCCAAAAGATAGCGCAGACGCTGCAACACTACAAGGACCATATCAAAGAACTGGAAGAGCGCGCAGTTCCTACAACTCCTCCAGAAATTAGAGCGCAAAGAGAGCAAGATGTGACAACTTTTGCAGAAAATATTGCACAAAACGTACATAGGATGACATAACTATTGGACAAGAGTGCCCAACTATGGACATGACTTCTAGAGGATGGGATATTACAAGAGATGCAGGGGAAGGAGGAAAAACTACATGCAGCCATCGCAAACATCAAACAACGACATAGAATGATGTCATTGCCATAAAATATCAAGACTGTCGTGGAGATGAAGAATTTACAAGTAGAGGAAAAGGCAGTACAAACACAAAATATGGAGTGACAAGTTCAGTTGGAGACCCTACAAGAAAAGGAAGAGCAACTTGTAACGTCCCTTTCCAAATAGGAGCTCCAGAGAGGAGGATTAATGGTTTAAACCACCTCGTTAGACTATAGCCAGCGCCAGAAAAGGGGTAAACAAGGTAACTATAGGTCACTCCAGTCAAATGTGTTATGTTCAGAAAGTGACATTGAGCTAAAAATGGTTAAAAATGCTTTTAAGTCATTATGAGCTAAAAATAGAACATACAAGCTAAAATTAGAAGTCAACAGTGAATTAGGGTTTCAACAGTGAATTAGGGTTTAGGAAAGCTATAAGAGAAGGGTCAACGACCTAATTCATCATTATGTAGATTATGACTTGTCATTGAGGAAAGAGGCACATCTTAGGAGAGATAGTCCAGTGGATTCTAGGAGGAAGACACCAGTTGGCTGATTTCGGTGTTGAGAGACACACCCTAGTCACTGGGAAGATCACATAGGTCTTCCATCATTCTTTAGTAGCAGTTACACAGGGTCCAGCAGCAAGGGCGCACTTATCTAGGGTGAGGGTGCAACTCCTAAGGAGGTTCAGTGGATCGACTTGTCCCATCCAGGGAGAGTTCAGAGATTCCCCTTCGACCCAGTTGAGAGAGAGAAAGGCACATATGTTTCTCGGTTCCTTGTTAGATTCCGACGAAGGAATCATCTGGGGTGCATTTTCTAGAATTGGAAGTGTGACACTTTTGGTGGACACATTCAGGGTTCTCGAGCGAGCATCAGATCAGATTCAAGGAAATCCTTCTGACCCATTTCCCAGTAGACCAAGGTGATCATTTTGAGATACATATCAATCGATTCTGACAGTGGAATCACTAGGGAACATTTTTCTAGTGAGAGAGGGGTGCATTCCCCTAAGGGGATCCATTCAAGGTCCATAACCACCAGCAAAAGGGCCACTAAGTCACCAGGACTGAGAGCTAGAGCAGGGTGCACCATCTGGGACAGTTTCCAGGCCATTCCGAGAGGTATAGCCACTAGGAAAAACTTTTTGGACTTCCAGCAGTTACCGTGCGAGCTACCATAATTCCATCTCATCCATTGACCTCGCAGTGCTCATCTATTATTAGGTATTATCATTTAGTTTTATTATTGTATTCCAGCTAAGATCCTTTTGTCTTTTGATCTAGCCGAGTGATTCATTTTATTCAGCCGCATTCATCATTTGTATTTTTCAGATATATCATAATATAAACTTTGCAGTCCTTTGTCGCATTTGTTATTTGTATGACCATTTATATGCTGTAAGCAATGAATCCTACACACACACTAGAAATGTTTCCTAGACTAGCCAAGTTAGGGACATTATAGTGGTATCAGAGCTTTAGTCCTTCCAAACTGTGACTAAAGACAATGAGTGCAACAGAATACCCAGATGGTCATGAGCACGTAGGTGAAAATATGACATCACTTACAATAGGCATAAGAAAAGAAGGCCTAGGCCTAACTTTCCTCCTTTTCTTCCTATCTTAGAGGAAGAGGAAGAGGCACACAGAGAAGTAGAGATAAGGGTAGAGCGTGAGGCTGAGCATGAGGCAAAGAGGATGCTAGGAGACAAATATGAGTGACCAAAGGGTAGTGGAAATGCCCACATGGAACCAGAGGCAACCTTCATGCAGGTTATCAACGATATGTTAGCTAGTCAGCGGACCATGTCTCAGTCCTTGGCACAGGTGGTTGATATATTGGCTATAGTGGGAAAAATGGGCACACAAGCCCCACATGCAGCACAGAGGAACTCAGGAGTAGGCAGTAGAACCTGTTGAGCACTCAACACACCCTAAAAAGTCTATGTAAAATTTCACTTTTTGGGTACCACTTGATCTTTTGGCATTGTCTGATATGAAAAATGTGTTCTTTTCTTATCATTTTTTATTCTCATTAAGTCTTTAAAATATTTCTTGAACATATATCTAAATTAGAGAAATGACAGTCAAAGTTTTCTTGGACGTGCTTAAGGAATTTGGCATTGGGAAGGATTAAGTGTGAAAGAAAATGCTAGAGAGAACCAAATTGCCGAGTCTCTATCTTTGTCGGCGTCAACAGACGCGAAATTTATTTTGCGACAAGCTTCACCAAGAATATCACCGATGACTGATCAATTCAGCATCGACAAAAGGTTAAAATAATAAGCATTGAACGAAAAATGAAATAATAATCGTCGATCGCTAACTTCAGAGACGTTTTCGATAACAAGAGATTTGAAGGACGATAACCCAAGAAGAAACTGCACACTAGTTTTTCTCGAAGGTCGATCCTCGATACTCACCTGACATCAAAAGTTGCAATGATGAGCTCATTTTAGTGCATTTGAGTTAAACAAAGTCTTGAGTCCGACCATCACCCATGAAATGATTCCCAGATTTTATTTAATGAGTCCCGAGTCAGTAACACCACGTCAACACCAATCCACGTCGGGAGTTTTTGTTAGGGAAATATCAACCAAAACACAAAGCTACTCAGGTCTACACTAATTATAAAAGCAAGGCTAAGTTACAAGAAGCCGAGACAAGAAAACAGTTTTATGCACGAAGAGGGAAACAATGCATTCAATTGCTATGACTTGAATCCTTTCGGCAAATTTTCAAAGTTCTATATATTAAGATCCCCGTCGGGTTCAGGTTACATACAATAAAAAATGCCAACACCTTTTTGTCCAACTGACTCGGTCACATTGAGGACGTGAATATCTTCACAACAAATAGGTAAATTTATCAAAAAATTATGCGTCACGTCTGAGAAAACAAAACGGTGCCTGCCATTCATGTCTCTTCTGCGTGCAGATTTTCTCCTAGGCTACTCCGTGCTCCTTGGGGTGTTTTCATGTTCCTTTCTTCTAACAACCTTTGAGCTTTGTGTAGCTACATGATCATATCTTTTTCTTCTCGAAGTTGTATTTTAAGCCAGGTTACATTACCTTCACGACCTTGCGATGCCGACACCTCAGGGTTATTTGCTGCCAACTACCATCGCAACTCCCTATTCTCTTGGTAAATTTCAGCTATGGAAAGTTGTGCTTGTTCCAACTGCTGGTTAGGATATTGAATGTTAGAAACCCAGGTTTCCATCCTTCTTGTTCTTCTCTTGCTTCCTCGACTTTCAGTTTCGACCGGTTCGAGCCAAATAGAGCGCATTAAGGACTCTTCAACAGTTGATCGTGCACATGGTTCGACCGGGTTTTGGTGTTCCCCAGCTTCCTTGTTTTTCTAAGGCCTCTGTCTCTTCTGTGGTGTCTGTTGAGTAGGGGGCATGTTCTCCAACCTGCGTCCTCCCGACGTGGTTTCTTACACTTCGGTATCTACACAGAGAGACACTATAGCTTCTGCGTGAAGGTCAGAATTTTCCCTTGGAACCTCAAGAATACCCGTTTCCAATAAGAACGAGTCACAGGAATGTTGGGGCTCATGCCTGGTGCTCCGATTTCCCCAAATACCTCGCCTCGAATTTTGAGGAGATCCCATGGCATGACAACGTATTTGCTTAGACGTTCGTAATTGGACAAAAGAACAAAACACGAAGATTGATAAAATTGGGCTCACAAGACAAATCTCCAATAGTGCATGAGCTCAGTGAAATGAATATAACTCTTACAAAACATCCATAATTTATAACAGAGTGGGGAAGCAAGATGGAACGTGCCAGGGGACATTGAATTCCTTTCGACGGGACATTTCAAAGAATTACTGTGCCACCTCTACGTGATGGGTATGACCCGGGGCATGCGATCTGCAACCGAGAGGAATTATGGAGGATGTGTGATATGATTATCTCGATTCCTTTCATTTCTCCTAGCCTCCATAATGAGCTAATGATGGTCGATGCACTCGCTAATGTGACTCCCGTGAGAGCAATCTGCCTCGATTGGAAGCATTTAATGACTTCACTTATAACAGTATCCAATCTTCCGGGAACTTAATCGTACTTTTGGCACATGTTCGGCTCTGGCATCCTTTCCCTACCCCAAGGGACAATCGGCCACTGGCATGAATTTGAATCTCATGTTTTCTGTAGTCGATCTACCATACTATGGCGCGCAGATTTAACTCACCCCAGATGAAGAAAATAGTGGCACCAACAAAGACGGTACAGGTAATATGAAATGTTGCAGAGATCACATAAGTATCAAACAACCATGATTAGCGATATTTACAGGTATGCATCGGTCTTTTTTTCTTCCTGCTTACGTTTTTATCCATTTTGTCGAGTATTGTTCTGTAAGCAATTTCTAAAAATTGATTTTAATCCCGAGTGTAGGAACATATCTCTGGATATTGAGAAACATTGTCTCTTTGAATTCACCAAGGAATCTGGGAGAAACCAAGTATGAAAATCAACAAAGAGATGAAGGATATAGGACTCCCTGAGTTCGGCGACCTCGACAACTTCATCAACTTATGCGACATAGTTGAATCGCATGCCAAGTAGGATTCACTATGGGTTGAAGAGATAGCCTAGGTGATTGATACGTCACCAAGACAAGTTCAAATATTAATGGAACATCTGATGAAGGCTCAAACCTTGTTGCAACAGTTAAACACCAGTCTAGTGAACTATCGAGCGCATGCGGTGGATATTAGAGGATTCTACGCGGCTCCAATGGAGCAACACAAGTTTCCATGGGCCCAAACTTGTGAGGATTTGTTTATCATTTGGTCAGAGGATGAGGAAAGTCACCCTTTCAAGTGATATCTCGAGATGAATATTAAAGAAATTGTTAGAAGAGGATGCCATGTGGTGAATTTTGTTTTGTTCAAACTACACTTAGCCACTATTTTTAGTTGTATTTTATGTTATAAATAAGAAAATCGACCAATTAGTTAAGGGTCGATGGTTGTTACAAGAAATTTTTTCTTTTTGGTTGGTAATAATTATTTTTAAGCTCCCTTTGAATTGAGAAGTCCTTCTAGACTAGAGACAAATTATTTTCATCAACTGCGTGTGTGATTGGACGTGGAAAAGAGTTATTTCCTATCATGTTTCATGAATGATGTTGTAATGAGTAAGAGCAATTAATTTTGTTGTCAAGTTATCTGGTGCAATGTTTTGTTTTTCTTTGCTTTAATGATGAAGATGAATCGTTGTGTTATTATATGATGAATGATTATGGTAGATGAATTATTTTTCTTGCCATTATCTTATTGCATATGTGTTTTCTTTCTGGTAATTAGTATCTCAAACAGTAATTGGACGCTCACATGGTTAATGTATTAGCACTAGGCCTATGGTGTAAAATTGTTGTCTGCATGCTTGAGAAACAGGTTATCCCAAGTTCATCCTCTTCCCCTTAGTTAAGATTAATTATATTTTTGTTTCCAAGTTGGTTTATACCAGCTTACATCTCATATCGGTCCCACCCAAGAGAAAATACAAAAAAGAGATAGTCCAAACTAAAGGAAGAGCCTTCACAAGAAAACGTAAAACCCATCGATAATTTTCCCAGATCACAAGATCTGGAGAACCATTCCACTATTAAACACTATAGATTATAATTGGGCCTTGGTGATAGGTTTGGTTCCTACTGTTGAATCAAGGGATTTAAGACCCATCAATAGAATTGGCGCTAGAAGGAGGGCCTGAGAATGAATGGTTGGATATATATTCTATAGAGTATTTCAAATGACCAATAGATTCAAAAAAACCCACATGCATGGCTAGTCATTCCCAAGATATCCCACACATGTTGATTACTCCTTAAATGAGTAACTCACCCCAACCCGAGGAAGAACCGTTTCACCCTGAAATATCTTATGCTCTTCTTCACGAGGAGGTAAATCAATTCATAAGAATCACAAGAGTCTACACTCGACAAATCAATGCGTTGTCCTTAGCTCCCATACTCCCTCAAAGAAAAAAACAAAGAATACTAGTGGTTAGTACTCCCAACAAGGTTTTTGTGCACTCGGTAGAAGACTTAATAGATTTCGCAATTACCAAAATCCAAGATCCTATTGATTTGATATCTGAAATGCCAACCGGTGACATCTCTGAACCATACGATTTTTCAAAAGAGGAGGAGTTTAACTCAGAGTCTAAATATATGGAAGGAAACAACGACCACAATGATGAAAGGGGTAACCCACCTCTGAACAATCAACCCTGGTTGGCCAGAGATGCTTTGGCCCTCCAGGGACTAGTTCATAACCTTCGCCGAAATCCATAGAAGTTGCTTCCTAAGTTCGATCCTGAAACCTCTGGATTTCCTGAAGATCATATCAATAAATTTATACTAGCCAGTAAACGAAGATATGAAGACATAGTATGCAGACTTTTTCCCTATATGTTTGAAAATTCAACTTCCACGTGGTACTTCAATCTGCCGATAGGATCTATAACCAGCTGGACGAAGTTCCAGAAATATTTTCTAGACAAATTTGCTGAAGAAACTACTATAGGAGCTCTAATGGCCGAGTTGTTCACCACCACCATGAGTTCGAAAGAAAGGGTCAAAGACTTACATCAAAGATTCACGACCATCTTGAACAAGTTCCATCCCGAAGCTAAGCCAACTTAGGAATTGAAAAATAAAGTTTATGCTAACGCTCTCCCAACTTCTATTTCCATGTTCGTGAAAAGGGCTGCTAAACAAACCCTAGATGAGAATTTTGAAGAAGCCAAAATGATAGAATTCCAGATGAAAGGCTATAAAGAAGGACATGTTTCTTTTGTTAAGAAATAATCTCAACCTCCTCCCAGGAGAGGACTCCTTTTAACTAGACCTTCAGGGAAACAAACAGAACAAAATCCCGACAAGGGTAATGGAGACATAGAATATCTACAATGCATGGTTAAGAAATTATCAAACAAGATCATAGACATGAAGACAAACACAGGGGAAGGAAACCAAGGCGAAAGGCCCTATAAGCCTCTCCTTAAAAGGAATCCACCATTCAAGGCAATTGAACCTCCCCCAACTAACATAAATATCGATCTAGGGAATGTAGCATCTAATTATTTATGTTCGTATCACCAGGAAAACCACTCCAAAAGAGACTGCCCTCAATGGGTGCATGCCATGAATTTGAAGGCCAATCGGTTTATAGACGAATTCTCTCTGACCGAACAATCAAGCAGTTCAGTTATGAATATTGCTGACCAAGAAGAGATTGATCCACCACAAGATACAACCATACTGATATGGGATCCCGACCTGATCATGCCTTCCGACAACTTGTTTGAGTCCCAAGAACCACCCATCAAGGTCTCGGTGGTGCAGACACGCAGTAAAGATCCACTTGTCTCAAAAGATATCGCTTCTACCCAAACTTCGAGAAATAAGACAACTCCTGATCACCCAAAAGCACCTTTTTCTCCCAGTAAAAAACCTATAAGAATCCATACCTGAGAATCACCCAAACTGGATTACAATGTAGTTGAATATTTGAAGAAGTTAAGGTCTAACATATTAGTCAAGGACATATGTAGGATCCCTCAGTAGAAGGAGTTCCCATTACAAGCTTTGAGCTCAGTATAAGACCCTACGACTGGCAATGGCCAAGAAAGAAATATAGTTTCCATAGAACTAGTAAATATACCAACTGTGAATACATGTTTGGAAGATAAGAAGGGGAAGCCTTTTGTCCGACCTTTCCTCTTAACATTCAAAGTTTTCAACAGGAACCCCCATAATTGTTTGGTAGATTCAGGAGGATATTCCAACATTATTCCCTTGTCTATTTGCAAAAAATTAAATTTTGTTCCTCTACAGAGCGATAAACATGTGATAGAGCTAGAGAGTACCTAGGTCAAAGTCATGGGGGAACTCAGAGATGTAATGATTAGAATAGCGACACATACTAAGTTTGTAAAAGTGATTGACATCATCGTAGTAGACATCCTAGAGGCATATGGGTTATTACTAAGTCGATATTGGTCTAAGAATTTAAATGGGTACTTTAGCACAAACTAGTCACACCTTTGGCTACCACTGAAGGGATACAAGAATATGATCAGAATCGATAGGGAGAGATATCTGAAACATATTGTCACTGATCTAGAAATCTTGAATGAACCCTCATCCACAGATTTCCCCTTGCTGGGAAATTATTCCTATGATTCCCACTGCGAAAAATTTTCCCCTCTCTTATCTGATGTCCCTCTCACTCAAAAATCTGAAATGTTTTTTCAAGAGAAATCGCTGATACCGACAGAAGACACCCTCTTTTTCCAATACCTTGCGTTAGAAATTACAGAACAAGAGATAGGAGAGATAGAAAGTAATAAGAAATAAGAAAAGGGTGATTGTCATTCACAAATTTGGACCATATACTTTGATGGATCTAAATCGCAAGAGGAATCGGGGGTAGGGAGAATCCTCATTAATCCAAAAGGTAAAGGTCATTTCCTGTCCTGTAGACTAGAATTTGAATGCACCAATAACACCGTTGAGTATGAAGCTCTAGTACAAGGGTTAAAGAAATCCATAAACTTGAATGTCAAAATATTGAAATTTTTTGGGGACTCAAAGATTATTGTTAGACAAGTAAGGAATACTATACATTGCAATTCCCCGCACCTGAAGAATTATCAACAGGAAGTGCATAGGTTAATGGAGCATTTTAAAGATTTCAATATTGTCGCGATCCCCAAAGAAAATAACATCCTTGTTGATTCCCTGGCCACAGTTGCTTCAAGGCTGTCACCTCTGGAAGACTATGAAGCCTCCCAATTCACTTTTGAACTACTCTACAAACCATTGGTGCCCAAAAATATATCTAATTAGAAATTCTTTGTAGGAGATGAACAGATCATAAACTTCCTGACTAACCAAGACAATTTCAAAAATTTAGCCATTGACGACGAGGTATTCCAAGAGCAATCGACAGAAACTGATCCTCGAACAAGCCAACCTATTGACAGATCGAAATCTCACACCAACCCGAAGGGGATAGCTAATATAGAATATCTGTTTGACCTAAAAGAACGCTTTAGGGGGGATAAGAATGCAAAGATCGATAGCTCCTGTCCCCTGCATGAAACTATAAATCTCCAAACCCCGAAAAATCCAAAGAATGTGAATCTCGGCAAGACCATATCTAAAGAGGAAATAAAGGCTTATCTCAAACTGTTCATACAATATCAAGATGTCTTTGCATGGTCCTACTGAGACGTGAAAACCTACAACACGTGGATCATTAACCACACTATACCGTTAAAACTTGAGGTGAAACCTTTCCAATAGAAGCTATGAAAGTATCACCCATCCCTGGAACCTCTCATGTATCAGGAATTAAAGAAGCTTTTAGATTCCAAGATCATTTTCCAGGTCATACATTCCGCATGGGTAGCAAATCTGGTTCCTGTGAGGAAAAAGTCTGGAGAAATTTGTTTATGCGTATATTTTAGAAACCTCAATAGAGATTCAGAAAATGACAATTACCTACTCTTGCCAATGGAGCAACTCCTACATACCATGTCTGCCTTAGATATTTTCTCTCTACTAGACGGTTTCTCGGGTTACAACCAAGTCCTGGTTTCAAAGGAGGATCGTTTAAAAACTACCTTCTGAACCAATTGGGGAACCTTCGCTTATAACCGCATGACTTTTGGGTTAATCAATGCAGGAGCGACCTTCCAAAGGGCCATGGATGTAGAATTTTGGGAACTAATAAACAAGTGTGTGGTAGTGTATCTAGATGACGTAACTGTGTATTCAAAGAACAAAGAAGAGCACATCCAACACTTAACTCAAATTTTTGAAAGGTGTAGGAGATATGGTATATCCTTAAATCCCAAGAAAACCATTTTCGACATCGAGGAATGTAAGCTGCTAGGCTACATTATATCTCAATCAGGCATTCACATAGACCCATAAAGGATTAAGGCCATAGCTCATCTCTTGTTGCCTCACAACAAGAAAGCTATGCAGTCTTTTTTCGGGAAAATCAATTTCGTGAGGAAATCCTGATTTTGTGGAAACTATCAAACCCTTACAAAAGATGATTCACAAAGATGTCAAATTTAAGTGGGATGATGAACAAAATGATTCTTTTAGAAATATTAAAACTGCTATATCTCGGGCCCTTGTGCTACGAAGTCCCGATTTCAATAGGGATTTCTTCCTCTATAATATCGCCTTTGACCAGTCGTTAGTTGTAGTATTGACTCAGAAGGATGATGACAACAACGAGGCTCCGGTGTCGTTCATGAGCACTAATATATAGGGAGTTGAGCTTAACTATCTTGTTGTTGATAAACAGGCCTATGCAGTATACAAGGTAGTAAAACACTTCAGGTCTTACATCCTCAAGAACCACACCAGAGTGATTGTGCCTCACCCTATGGTCTGATCCTTGTTTACTCAGTAAGAGATGGGGGAAAGAAGATGGAACTGGATGGTAGTTGTCCAAGAATTTGATCTAGATATAAAACCTACCAAACTAGTTAAAGGGAAAGGGTTGTACAAACTCGCAGTTGAAGCCCAGGACCAAGTAAATGAATATTTCGAATGGGAGAATGAAATGGCATTATGGTGTGGTGAAGCTTCATACATTTCCCCAGGGCCAGAGTCTTGGTATGATAATTTAAATTATCTCCTACACCATGGACCTTGTCCATAAAATCTCAACCCAAGAGAAAGGATAGCTCTGAGGTTAAAATATGCACAATATCGCATCATAAATTCAGTACTCTTTTGGATTAACTATGATGGGGTATTCTTAAGATGTCTCAAATGTGAAAACGCAGAAAAAGTTCTAAAGGAGATCCATGATGGCCTTATTAGTGGAAATTTCGCAGGAAACACCACCACTCATAAGATACTGAGATCTGACTATTATTGGCCCACCTTATTCAAATATGCTCACACCTACGCTAGGAACTGTAAAACTTATCAGATAAGCACTGGGAGAGAGAAGAGAGCAGGAATCCCCCTCCAACCAGTGACTGTCTCTAGACCTTTTGAGCAATGGGGGTTGGATATCATAGGAGAACTTACACCCAGTTCATAGAAACAACACAAGTATATACTTATTGCCACCGATTATTTCACAAAGTGGGAAGAGGCCGTTCCTCTGACTCACGTAAACAAGAAGGTGGTGATCCAATTTATAGAACAAAAATTGATCACAAGGTTTGGTGTCCCTTCTATTCTAGTTTTTGATAATGCATCTTATTTTTCTTCCACTCTATTGACAGAATTTGCTCTAGACAAAGGAATCATAATTAGGTACCTTGCAAATTATTATCCACAAGGAAACGAGGTGGAATAATTAACCAATAAGAACCAAGTGAGAACATTAAAAAGGACGATTGCAGATAACCAGAGGAATTGGAATAATCTACTCCATAACGCTTTGTGGGACGATATGGTCACACCCAAGGAAGCTATAGGAGATTCCCTGTACTTCCTGGTTTACGGAGAGGAATCCATTCTCCCAAATGGGATTTATCTTCCATCTCTTCAACTAGCCCAAGATTCCAATGGGGTACCCTCATCGATCATACAACAAAGAATTGATACTCTACTCATGCTAGAAGAAGAGAGAAGAAAGGCTAATTCAAAGTTTCTAGCTCACCAACAGATAGTGAAAATATGGTTTGATAAGCATAAATCTAAGGAAAAGAATTTTGAAGTAGGAGACTTAGTCCTAAAATGGGACAGAGCAAATGATCCAAAAGGGAAGCATTCTAAGTTTCAGATTTTGTGGCTTGGACCTTTCCAGGTGGCTGAGAAGATTGGGGTGGGCACTTATTGGTTACAAAATTTGAGGGGGGAACCTGACGCCCTCCCATTAAATGGCCAAACCCTCAAACAATATTTCCAATAATAAAAAATATAAATAATAATAATAATAAAAAGAGTATCTTGTTTTAATGTTTTTGTGATTTCAAAATACATTTTTTGTTTTCTTTTTCTTGTTGGATTTCTGCGCTTTTCAAAGTTGTGTTTAGCAAGACAATGGTGGAACTCAAGTCATGCAACATACCGAACTATGTTTTGAACTCATCTCTCACATACAACACGAGAAGCATCAAGGAACTTGTGGTTTCTGTGAGGATCCCTCCATCTAACCCATGCAAACGAACAACTTCGAAGAAATGCTAGAAGTGTTTTCTTAGTGGTTCGGTAAGACCTTAAGGGAAATAAGGAAATCTGGAAAGGACTACATGAACTCAGACACAAAGCTAGCAAAGGGTCCACCTAACCATCTCACTTTGAGAAATAAACAGACGCCATCCTCTCTCACTCACTTAGGGTATCATACTGAAATAGAATGGGCATTATCAAAAGAGTGATCAGTAGGAGAGGGTATGCGGATATCTCCATCAGGGATATGGACGCTCGTTGGTAGCGGAGAAAGGTTTGTGATGTCGAGGTGACTCCGCCAGGGCTATGGATTCTCGCTGGTAGCGGAGCAACACCCAAGAGAATGAGTAAAGGTAACTAAGGGCTTCATGCGAGTGAATTCTTTGCTAGACTTTTGTAAAAGGGGGGCATAATTCAGGGTTACAGGAAACAAAGGAGGAATAAAGGTGAAACCCCACAGGAAAACCCGGAAGCATCAACTGAAGGATTTCAAATTGCAAAGGTAAATGAGGGTCTAATTTAAAACTAGGAAAGTTTCTACACCAGATTTGATACCAGCCAAGCATGAAGGAAGAACAAAGATTCTTCTTTCACCCAGTGAATCACCATTTGTTGAGCACTCAAAACACCCTAAAAAGTCTACGTAAAATTTCACTTTTTGGGTACCACTTGATATTTTGGCATTGTCTGATATGAAAAATGTGTCCTTTGCTTATCATTTTTTATTCTCATTAAGTCTTTAAAAGATTTCTTGGACATATGAAAATCCTTAACTTAAAAGACTAATATCTAAATTAGAGAAATGACAGTCAAATTTTTCCCAGACGTGCTTAAGGAATTCGACATCGGGAAGGATTAAGAGTGAAAGAAAATGCTAGAGAGAACCAAAGTTGTCGAGTCACGATCTTCGTCGACATCGACAAACGCAAAATTTCTTTTGCGACAAGAATCACCAAGAATATCGTCGATGACTGATCAATTTGGCATCGGTGAAAGGTTAAAAGAATAAGCATTGAATGAAAAATGAAATAATAATTGTCGATCGCCGACTTTCGAGATGTTTTCGGTGTCGGGAGATTCGAAGGACAATAACCCATGAAGAAACTACATGCTAGTTTTTCTCGAAGGTCGATCCTCAATACTCACCTGACATCGACATTCGCAATGCCGAGCTCAGTTTAGTGCGTTCAAATTAAACAAATTCCTGAGTCCGACCATCACCCACGAACTAATTCCCAGGTTTTATTTAATGAGTCTCGAGTCACTAACGCCACGTTAGCATCAATCGGCATCGGGAGTTTTCATTAGGGAAATATCAATCAAAACACAAACCAAATCAGAGCCACACTAATTATAAAATCAAGGCTAAGTTACAAGAAGCTAAGATAACAACACAGTTTTACGCACAAAGAGGGAAACGATGCATTCAATTGTTATGAATTAATCCTTTCGGAAAATTTTCAAAGTTCTATATATTAATATCCCCTTCGGGTTCAGGTTACATAGAATAAACACTACCAACACCTTTTTGGCCAGCCGACCTGGTGACATTGAGGACATGAAGATATTCACAACAAATAGGGAAATTTATCAAAAAATGATGCGTCACATCCAAGAAAACAAAATAGTGTCCGCCATTCATGTCTCTTCTGCGCACGAATTTTCTCTCGGGCTTCTTCGCACTCCTTGAGGTGTTTTCATGTTTTGTTCTTCCGACACCCTTTGAGCTTCGCGTAGCTGCACGATCATATCTTGTTCTTCTGGAAGTTGTCTTTCAAGACAGGTTACATTACCTTCACGACCTTGTGATGCTAACACCTCGGGGTTCTTTACCGCCAACTTTCATCGTAACTCCCTATTCTCCTGGTAAAGTTTAGCTATGGAAAGTTGTGCTTGTTCCAACTATTGGTTAGGATCTCAAATGTTAGAACCCTAGGTTTCGATCCTTCTTGTTCTGCTCCCGCTTCCTCGACTTGTGGCTTCGACTGGTTTGAGACGAATAGTGCACATTAATGACTCTTCGGCGGTTGATCGTGCACACGGTTCGACCAGGTTTTGGTTTTCCCCAACTTCCTTGTTTTTCTGAGGCCTCCCTCTCTTCTGTAGTGTCTGTTGAGGAGGGGGCGTGTTCTTCAACCTGCATCCTCCTAGCATGGTTTATTCCACATCAGTATCCGCATGGAGTGCCACTATAGCTCCTGCGTAAAGGTCACAATTTTCCTTTGGAACCTTAGGAATACTTGTTGTTGATAAGAACGATTCCAAGTCATGTTTGGGCTCAGGCACGATGCTCCTATTTCCTTGAATACCCTGCCTCGCATTTTGAGGAGATCCCATGGCACGAAAACGTATTTTCTTAGACGTTCGTAACTGGACAAAAGACCAAAACATAGAGATTGATCAAATTGGGCTCTCACAAGACAAATCTCCACTAGTGCATAAGCTCAAAGAAATGAATATAACTCTTACAGAACATCCAAAATTTATAACGAAGCAGGGTAGCGAGCCAGAACGTGCCAAGGGACATTGAATGCCTTGCAATAGAACATTTCAAAGAATTATTGTGCCACCTCTACATGGTGGGTATGACCCGGGGCATGCAAGATGCAGTTGATAGGAATTGTGGAGGATGTGTGGTATGATCATCTTGATTCCTTTCATTTCCCCCAGCCTCCATAATGAGTTGATGATGGTCGATGCACTCACTGATGCGACTCCCGTGAGAGAAATCTTCCTCGATCAGAAACATTTAACGAGTTCACTTATAACAGTATCTGATCTTTTGGGAAATTACTCATACTTTTGGCACATGTTCAGCTCTGACATCCTTTCCCTACCCCAAGGGCCAACTGACCACTGGCATGACTTTGACTCTCATGTTTTTCGTATTCGATCTACCATACTATAGCACGCAGATTTAACTCACCCCAGCTGAAGAAAATGGCAGTGCCAACAAAGATGGTACAGGTAATCCAAAAGGTTGTAGAGATCATGTAAGTATAAAACAACCATGCTTAGCGAGCTTTATAGGTATGCATCAGTTTGTTTTTCTTCCCTCTTACATTTTTATACATTTTTCCGAGTATTGTTCCGTAAGCAATTTCTAAAAAATGATTTTAATCCCGAGTGCAGGAAAATATCTCTAACTACTGAGCAACATTGGCTCTATGAATTCACCGAGGAATCTGGGAGAAACCAAGTCCTAAAATCAATAAAGCGATGAATGATATAGAACTCCCCGAGTTCGGCGACCCCGACAAGTTCATCGACTTATGCGACATAGTCGGATCGCATCCCAAGCAGGATTCACTATGGGATGAAGATCTAGCCAAGGTGACTGATACATCTCCAGGACAAGTGAAAATATTTATGGAACATCCGATCAAGGCTCAAACCATGTTGCATCAGTTAAACACCAGTCTAGTGAAGTACCGAGGAAATGCGGTGGAGATCAGAGGATTCTACGCAGCATTGATGGAGAAGCATAGGTTTTTATGGGCCCAAACTTGCGAGGATTTGTTTATCAGTTGGTCAGAGTATGAGGAAAGACTCCCTTTCAAGTGATATCTCGAGTTGATTGTTAAAGAAGCTGTTAGAAGAGGATGCCACATTGAAAATTTTGTTTTGTTCAAACTACACTTAGCCGTTATTTTCAGTTGGATTTTATGTTATAAATAAGAACATTGATGAATTAGATAAGGGTCGATGGTTGTTACAAGAATTTTTTTATTTATGGTTGTTAAGAATTATTTTGAAGCTCCCTTTGAATTGAGAAGTCCTTCTGGACAAGAGACAAGTTATTTTCATCAACTGCATGTGTGATTGGACGTGGAGAAGAATTATTTCCTATCTTGTTTAATGAATGATGTTGTAATGAGTAAGAGCAATTAATTTTGTTGTCAAGTTATCTGGTGTAATGTTTTGTTGTTCTTTTCTTTAATGATGAAGATGAATCGTTGTGTTTTTATGTGATGAATGATTATGGTAGATGCATTATTTTTCTTTCCATTATTTTATTGCATATGTGTTTTCTTTCTGGTAATTAGTATCTCAGAAAGTAATTGGACGCTCACATGGTTAATGTATTAACACTAGGCCTGTGGTGTAAAATTGTTTTCTGTGTGCTTGAGCAACAAGTTATCCCAAGCCTCTTACCCTAAGTTAATATTAAGTCTATTTTTGTTGCCAAGTTGGTTTATATCGGCTTACATCTCATATCGGTCCCACCCAAGAGAAAATACAAAAAAGAGATAGTCCAAACTGAAGGAAGAGCCTTCACAAGAAAATGTAAATCCTATCGATAATTTGGTTGTATCACAAGATCTGGAGAACCATTCCACTATTAAATTCTACAGAGTCTAATTGGGCCTTGGTGGCAGGTTTGGTTCCTACTGTTGAATCAAGGGATTTAAGACCCATCAACAGACCCCAATCACCCACTTACACATACACCTCTGCGAGTAGGATTCCCAAACCTTTGTTTCCTAGTTTCCAGAGGGCACCCCCGGTACAAAATCTAGACACATGGGTACAAAGCTTGGGTACAAAATCTAGACACATGCTACAAGCTCAATCAGATGACCAAGATAGAGGCCATCAATTTTGCAACCTTACACTTGGAGGGTGAGGCACACAAGTGGCGGTATCATGGATTGGTGACGTTGGGTCACAGTTGCATCACCTCATATAGGGAGTTCACAGTGAGACTCATGGATAATTTTGACAGGAGGGATCCCAAGATCCACTTCAGAGATCTATCCTAGTCGAGTCAAACTGTCACAATAGAGGCGTTCATCAAAGAGTTTCAGCAGGTGGCCATGGAAGTGACAAATATTTTAGATCCTAGGCTGATCATGCTATTCACAGAGGGACTCACAGAGCCTTTGAGAGGATGGGTGAAGGCATACAAGTCTCCCACCTTGTAGGATGCCATCCTTTGCACTCGAGATTTGGCAGACTCAATGCCAAAGACTAAAACCCTTTCCAAACCCTTCATACCCCAAAAGGATCGATACAGAAAGCCATTCCAGAGAGAATGGAAAGGAAAGTAGAAGTTGGATGATGAGACTAGATGATAGCTTATGAGGAAGAAGCTTTGCTTCAACTACAGAGACCCTTGGGTCCCAGGCCACAGGTGCATGGGCAAGGGAGAGATTCATTATATTGAGGTGGAAATAGACAATGTGGACAGTGAGGAGGAGGAGAAGGACAGTGGATCCACTAGCTCAGAGGAGGAGTTAGCACAGGCAAAGGAGCAACCTCCTCGTAGACCACTGACACCGACAAGAGCCCATCCTCCAGTAGTCCCACAACCGCCTGAGTAGGATAACAGGAGGAAACCAACAAAAGGAGGAGTTATAGTGACCCTTTCTGGTGTTCCCAGGTATGATAACCTCCGGATCAGAGGGACTATTCATGGGCAACGACCAATCACCCTAATAGATGGTGGGGCCACCCACAACTTCATTGACACTTCACTAGTATCAAGACAGGAACTTCAGACAGAGGAGTTTGAGGGGTTTGATGTTGCAGTAGTAGATGGGCGTAGAGTGGAGTGTCTAGACATAGTTCCAGACTTGGAGATAAAGTTAGGAAACTGCACAGTGAGAAACACATTTTATGTGGTTGAACTATCTGAAACAGATTTGGTGTTGGGAGTCTAATGGATGATTACCTTGGGAAAAATCACCACCAAGTACCAAAAATTGGAGATGGGATTCAGAGACCATGACAGGAAGAAGGTTTTTCTAAGAGGTATGTTGACAGGAGCACCCAAGACAGTTTCAACCAAGAGGATAGAGAGGATATTCGGACATGGGGAGGTAACATATGCCGCAAAGTGTTTGATCACTACGTAGAAGGATTCAGAGGGTAAAAAAAAGTATCATACATAGATCAAGAATTTGTTAGGACAACATCAACATGTTTTTGAGCCGATTCGACCAGGGATACCACCTGACAAGGGGTTTGAGAACACCATTGAGTTGGAGGAGGGGGCCAAACCTATGATCACCCCCCACCTATCATCATCCTAGGAGGTTCAAGGATGAGATAGAGAAGGAAATCAAAGACTTGTTAGCAATGGGACACATCAAACTGAGTAGCAACCCATTCGCTTCTTCAGTTGTCTTAATTCTGAAGAAGGATGGCACCATGAGGATGTGCATTGATTATCGAGACTTGAACAAGAAAACCATCAAGAATCGGTATCCATGTGCTTTGACGAGTTGATGGATGAACTATATGGGGCAGTTTTCTTCTCAAAGATTGAGCATGACATAGAGAAGACAACATTTTGATGTCACTTTGGACGTTTCGAGTTCTTGGTTATGCCATTTGAGCTAATCAATGCACCCGCTACATTCCAGACTTGCATGAACCACATATTCATGGATCAGTTGAGAAAATCAGTCTTGGTTTTCTTCCACGACATCTTGGTCTACAAAAAGACATGGCAGTTAGGACCATACAATGCACCTTTTTGCTCACACTTTTTGTTGCCTTTACACCCTTGTTTCACTTACATTTAAACTCACATTATCATCTTACCCTATCTTTCCAGAGGTATACAATATCCCTTCTCTTTACTATATGTTTAATCTATTTTGCATATAATTTTACATTACCCTCGTACTTAACCATTGATCAGAAATGTATAAGTGCTGAAATAGTTTGAACTGCAAATTAGCATTGAGACCGTTGTTGAAACAGATAAAGCACGCAACCCCGTGGCTGAAACAACAACTCACATAGAAGAAGTTTTTACATAGTCCATGGTCAACGATGTTGAAACTCACACAGAAGAAGCTGTTACACAGTTCATGGTTAACGATGCTGAAACAACAACTCACCAGAAGAAGTTGTTACACCCTCCGTGGTCTACGATGCTGAAACAACAACACAAATTGTTACATTGACCACAACAGCCGCACCTTGAGCTATCATTGACCATCGCTGATGCATGAGACCAAGTTGCCAAAATAGTTAGAACGCAAATCCTGTGGCTGAAACAGCCCGCGATTTGTGATGCTGAATCAACATACAACAACAGTAACAGAAGACAAATAAAGAAGTTGTTACTCCAAGCCACAACAACAACACCTCACTCAACATAGCCTTCTGTTACGGGAGACTAGGATATCCTATTCCAGTTTAGAAAGTCGATCCGACTAAGAATAGGACTCAGATGTACACCTGTAATTTGTTGATCAAATTGTATCAAATGGATTCTCCTCTTTAAATAAGGGGAAATCATCATTAGAAAAAATCTTTTATTTTTTCTAAGAAGGATTTTACAGAGAAGGACGTATTTCATTTCAGATTGTAATATGATACATTGACAGATGAATAAAATATTGTTCTGATCATTTCTCTCTAGTCCCTTTCGTTTCAGGGGATTCTTGTGAGAAGGGAGGGCCCACCTTCTTCACAAGATTCACCCATTAGCTTTATAGTTTGTTAGTATTATTTCTTTTCATGCTTTGATTAAATTCGGTTTTGCTGAAACACTACTTTACTGAACTTTGTTTTGCTAAAACACTACTTTATTGAACTTTGTCTTGCTGTTACATTGTTTTCATATGATCCATGCTTGAGTAACTGTTAATCATTCTAGTTAGCAACCTTGCTTGGTGAATTTATGAAAGCTTGATAATCAGAGATAGGTGCTAAAGGTTCCTGCTTCAGGAATAGGGTCATGTTCTTTGTTAGAGATAGTTAGCCTTCAGTACATGTCAATTATTTTAATGAGTTCATGAAAGTGTGCTAATCAGAAACAGGTGTTGAAGATTCTTTCTTAGGAATTAGGGTCCTATTCTCTGTTAAGAGTTAGTTAGTCTTCAGTGTGTGTCAATTATTTCAGTTAAGCAATGAGTTCATGAAGTGTGATGATAAGAAACAGGTGCTGAAGATTCCTGCTTTGGGAATAGGGTCTTGTTCTCTGGTTACAGAATAGTTGGTCTTTCCTGTTGCAGCATCTTGTTGTTATTTTAATGTAATCCAGGATTCTTCAATTAATCGTTTCTTTAAACTTTGAGTTCTGCAATAGGTAGGTTGTTTTCCTGTAATCCAAGTTAGAACTTCAGTTTGTTCAAGGCAAGTGTGATTAATATGTTTTTACTACAACTCTAGGTTTCTTTTGAGATTGAGCATATATAGTGTGCGATTACCTTTGAAATAACAAACTTCCCTGGGTTGACAATTTATGTAGCACTTGATTGTTTAGTTAATAAGCAATTATAGTGACCAACATTTTGGCGCCGTTTCCAGGGAAGGTAATTGTAGATTTCAAAAGCACTTATGATTTTTCAGATACAAAGATTGCATGAGAGGACGCGAAGACCCCAAAGACACTGACCCTATAGGTGGTAGGGGCAGAGGAAGAGGAGGAAGAAAGACTTATATTGACGAGATTATATCAAAGTCTGAATCTGCTGCTCAACAACCAAACCCTCGGAAACAAAAATCCCAGCCTTCATTTCAAGCCAACTTTGAAACGAGGAAAAAAGTTTGGAGTCCTGATACAGTCGAGAAACCAGCAGGAAACATTGAGGACAAA
>ML851663.1:0-14512 GCA_009831015.1 Picea engelmannii
CTCCAAAAACTCGAGGAAAAAGGGGTCATTCGATAGATGGGGAAACTTAATCGATAGTGGACCTTATGTGTGCCTTAAGACTGAAAATTTTAAAAGTGTTCCAACATAGGCTCCATCTGGGGATCACGCCTCCTAAGTGCCTCTATTGGGTTAATGGAGTCATCATTGGGTTTCCGGGAAAAACTTTTGAAAAATCATACAAAAATAAATTAGACTTCAGCCTTGTCTCAGAAAACTTTCAAAAACTTAATCATTCACCGATCTCGAGTTTAGGCTATCAATAATTGATCTTTTTCTGAAATTGATTTAGGATTTGTTTAAGATAATCAAAACAACCATAACTGATCTATTAGACTCTGGCCAATTTTTTTCGCATCAAGGCAAAGCAAATTTAACGATTTAGTTTTGGGAGTCCCTTGTTGGTTTACAATGTAAATCTTTTCGAAAAGAGAACTAGTTACCAGAGTACATTATACACATGTATACCAACCTTGTAGATATCATAGACATTGCTTCAATACCAACGAGCCTTCTCAGTACCCTGGTGAATTTATCTACATTTCCCATTGAATTTCCTTTCACCACTTCAATTTTAACTTTGTTGAGATGAGGGCAATCATTTAAACGAATTTCCTTTCATCATCTCTTTTGGAAAAGATGGGGGCAATCGAATTTCAAATTTCCTTTCACCATCTATCTTATATTTTATATTTCTGAAGTGGGGGAAATCAATTTGTATGTATCATATAGGGGATGGTATCCGTTTATAATTTAACAACGAAGGTATGTCAACTCACTTTGATTTACTCCAGACTAATCCTCTCTCGACCTTTAAAACACCTTATCCTATAGGGAATTTCTCACGGGGATTTTTTATTTTCCAGGGATTTTCCTTGAGCGAAACTAATCAGTTTAAATCTGCTAGAAGGGATAAAGTAGTCAGGATTAGCCTAGACATACTTTCTTTCAGTTAAAATTAGAGGAAACATAAATATGTTCGCCCACTCTCGTTTTGAAGGTCTAGTTTTTCAGGCTTCCCGAGTCAAGGAAAAATCTATCTTACTGTGAAGATTTAAGATCGGGTAGTGAAAATAAGGATAGAATAAAAAATTTCGGACATGCTAGAAGGAAACAAAACGAAGAGTCAAAGGTTTTGAAAGGGATCTCATTTCCACTCCAACCTACTTCTTGATTATTGAGCTTCTTTTATTCTTATTTTCTTTTCCTTTTACCTTCGTATTATTTTCATTCGATTCGGAAAATTTAGAATCTTGGATTTTTCTAATCTTTGATTAGGAGACCATTTTTACATGAGTACAACCGTATTAAGGTTTTATAAGATTTCTTTTAACATTCTTGTTTGAACAAAAATAAGCATAGAATTTCATACCTTGGATTTCATTTGTATTTTCAACAAAAACCATTATTAATTTATCACCTGTTTTGCGAGAAAGCCAACCATTCTAAAAAGTGAGTGTCAGTTTCTGATACATCTTTATTTCTCGACTATTGATAAGTATTTTGCCTGAAAATAAACATGAGAAATGTAAGAACTTTTGTAGAAAATGAAACGATATGTGTTACTTGTTTTTGTATTTCCGTTTTTTATGAAAACAACAAAACTGGTCTTATTTACAATAAAAGTAAAAACTTACCAAAGAAACGAAAAACTACAAATCAAAACATGAAAATCAAACCAGTATGTACAATGGGAATTTGGAATCTGATTATTGCATGAAGTGTTTTAGGTAACGTCCATTGACAGGGGCGTTAAGGATTTTCCCATCAAGGTTTTCTAATAAGAATGAATTGTTTCCCTTGGAAGCCACGATCCTAAAAGGTCCAAACCATATGTGATCAAACTTATCGTGCTTTCCTGCATCTTATTTTCTAGAATCCCACTTCAAAACTAGGTCACCAGGGAGAAATTCCCTATCTTTATTTTTTTTTATCAAACATGGATTTCATATTATCTTGATATCTCTGAAGTTTCTCATCCACCTCAACCCTATTTTGTTGGACTTCAATTAAATGGTTTATTCTTCTGGTAACATCATTCGGATCTTCCTTCACATCTTGCTAAAGCTTCATCACGGGAAGAACGAGATTTATGGGGAGGACCACGTCAGTACCGTACACCATTTGGAAAGGAGACATTCTGATTGATTTCTTAGTGCCGATTCGACTTGCCCACAAAGCGTATTTGAAATGAACATGTCAGGTTTTCTTATTTTTAGTCAACACCTTTTTGATTATGGTGATTAAGTTCTTATTCGATGATTTGGCTAATCTGTTTCCCTGAGGATAGTAGGTTGTGGAATGTCCTATTACAATGTTGTACTTTTGACAAAAAATAACCATCTCCATGCATTTGAAGGCTTGGGCATTATCCGTAACTATATTTCGAGGACATCTGAATCTTGATAAAATGTTTTCTTCTAAGAAATTGATCACCACTGAATCTATAGCATTTCGTGTCAGAATGGCCTCTACCCATTTAGTGAAATAGTTTGTGGCAGTTAAAATCCATTTATGTTGTGCACTATATTGTGGATGGATTTCTCCGATAAAATCCATACCCCATTGTTGAAATGGAGCTTCTATTTTGACTGGAATCAAGGGTAGTGTGGGAAGCTTTTGCTTACTTGAGAATAGTTGACAAGAGTTATAGGCTTTGACTTTAGAATTCATGTCAGTAAATAATTTCGGCCAATAGCATCCAAATATCAGGATTTTATAGGTCGTTTCCCTCCAGGCGTGGCGTTCTCCACACACCCCTTCATGAAACTCATTTATAACATTCTCCATTTCAGATTCTATCAGACATCTTAGTAAAAATCCTAGGGGATCCTTCCAATACAGTTGGTTGTCGATGATGCAATATTTTACCACATGCAACTTCAATGTTCTTGCCTTAGAAGGAGTCATATCACTTGGGCACTGAAGAGTTAGGAGGTATGAAACTATGTCGCTATACCAAGCAGAGGAGGATATTTTTTCTTGAATCTGAGTTGCAGGTGTTTTATCATCAAATTCTTCTATATCTGGAAGGTCTCCATAATATTGTAGATGATTTATTCCAAGTGATATGAAATTTGATTCGACTAATAGCTTAGCCATGCCTTGACCTTTGATGAGTTTAGTTGGTTTTACCTCAAGATTGAATTCCTGAATCTTGGCTAGCCATCAACCCCTCCTTCCGTCACTATCTGGTTGAACCAATATATCTTTAACAGAGATGGTTGGTACGTAGGAAATTATTTTGGAATGCAACACGTAAGTCCTGAAATATTTGAGGGCCTTCACCATAGCGTATGCCCATTTTTCTAGTATATCATATTTCAACTACGCGTCTCTGAGGATTTTACTAAAAAATTATATTGGCTGCTCGAAACCTTCATCGTTCTTCTGTAAGAGCATGACTGCGATAATATGTTTGGATGCAAATGAAAAGATTAGGAACTCTTTCATGTAGTCTGGATTGGCCAGTACTGGTGCTTCCCCTATTACTTTCTTGATGCATTTGAAGGATGCTTCAGATTCGATTGTCTGTTTGACCTCACTGTCTTTTTTCAGGATATCTGTAATCAATTTAACAATTTCAATGAAATTTGGAATGAATCTTCTTAAAAAATTTATTTTTCCTAAAAAAGAATGGATTTCCTTTATGTTTCTAGGAATGTTGATTGTATCTATAGCTTCAACCCTTTTCGGATCGATTTTGATTCCTTCTCTAGATACTATGTGGCCTAAGAGTTTACCTTCTTGCATTGCAAAATGGGATTTCTTAGGGTTGAGTGACAAACCAAATTTTCTGCATTTATCGAATGTTTGTTTGAGGTGTACCAAGTGCTCTGTGTTTGAGTTAGAAAAAATAGTTAAATCATCGAGATAAATAATGAAAAACTTATCTCTCTCACCGACAAAGGCTATATCCACTTCTCGTTGGAAGGTGGCTTCTGCGTTGATCAGACCGAATGGCATTTTATCGTACATGAAAGTACCCCATGGAGTGGTAAACATGGTGTTTTATTTCTCATCTTCATGGACCACAATTCGATTGTAACTTGAAAATACATCAATCATAGAAATTTTATTAGCCCCGACCACTTTTTCCAAAACGTGATCCATTTTAGGGAGTGGATAATTGTCTTTAAGGGATGATCTATTTAGGTTCCTGGAATCCACACAGAGTCTGATTTCACCATTCTTCTTACTGACTGGAAATAAGTTGTCTACCCACTCAGAATACTTGTGTGGAACAATAATCTTTGCATCAAGGAGATTTTTTACCTCCCTTTCTATGCCAAGCAAGATTATAGGGTTTATCTATCTGAGTTTCTGTCTGAAAGGTTTGATGCCCTACTTTAAAGGGATTTTATGTTTGATGATAGTGGTATCATAAGTTTTTAGTTCGTCGTAATACCGGGTGGAGACATCTTTGTATTGTTTGAGCATCTTGACATATTTACTTTTCATCTTGGGTGGAAGGTATTTAGATATTTTGACTAGTTCAGGGGTTTCCTTAGTGCCTATATTACAATATTCAACCTCTTCGGGTTGAGGTTTCAAGGTAGAATTTAGGGGTATATCATCCTGATCAAATAATCTTTCTAAAGGGATCAGAACTTTAGGGATCTAATTATTTTTCAGCACCAAAATGCGGTGGTTAGCGATGTTATCCTAGAACTTCTGAGGATCTTCACCTTCCTGCATGATCCAAGTAGGGTCATTCTGATTTTCCTGGTCGATGTAAATTTCAGAAAATTCATCCACCATTTCGAGAAATTTCTTGATCTGGTCATCATCTTCAAAGACCTGCCGGTGTTGAACATTATTTGATATTGAAGGTCTGTGCCTCATTTCTATGTGATATTTTAGCTTTAGGATGGTAGGTGGCATAAAAGCAACAACTTCTTTTGCTAGAGAATTAGCCGGTTGATTTTATACTCTGGGAATGTGATGAATATTAAACGAGGAGAAACTATTTTCTATCAAATCCCAGGCTCAGTTTCTGTACGACCTTATCCTTGGATGTTTGGCTTGATAGTATTGCCTTATCAGTTTTACAATCAACTCTGCATCGCCCTAGACTATTACATTTTCAATTTTCAACTTTCGTCCAACCTCTATTCCTAAGACCAGAGCTTCATACTCACATACATTATTTGTATAATCAATGTCCCACTGTAATTTGTATGAGAAAGGAATAATGAATTCATCTCCAGGTGCCACAAGCAACACTCCAGCTCCTGCTCCTTCCTAAGAGGAAGCACCATCAAAAAACATTTTCCAAACTCCTGTACTATTTATGTTTTTGTTTGTGTTTTCTATTCTTTTGTTTTCTTCTTCTGTACAATTTTCTTCTGTACATTCATCGAAATTATGATCAATTGATAATATACAGTTTCCTAGATCCTAATCGGTGACATATAACAGGTAATTATTTGGGTTTTGTGGGTCACTTATAGTATATGCCAATATTGTCTCTCTGTATAGATGGGTGAACTGTCCACCAAAAATTGGGATTGTGGCATATGTCATGTCCAGTTGAAGTGATCCTCCGAGTTTGTTACCCCAAGTCTTGGATAACAACATGCCATACTTCATAGGGACATCAACAATGACTACATCCATAAGAATACTCTTTACATGAATCTATGCAAGATTAACCACCAAATCTTTAATCATATCGTGACATTTAACTTTTCTTGAATCAAAAGAATACAAATCTTGGTATGGTCTAGTAACCTCGAGACCTAGTTTTTCTATAACAACTTTGGGCATTAAGTTGTGGGAGGCTCTAGAATCCAACATACAGTTATGGAGTAGGTGATCATGCACAGTCAGCGTAATATAAAAAGGAGCGACATAATCTTTAGCATTTTCGATATGCAGACCAAACATTATAGTAGGTATATCATCTTCTAAATTAATAACATCCGCATGACTTTCAACATCCGAGAAATTTATCATCTTGGCAATTTGCTTTCTATACATCGAATTTTTTGCTAGTTCAACCAGAGGTACATGAATTTTGATTTTATTAATTTCGTTTTCCCGATTGAAACTTCCAATTTTCTTTTCGGCTTCTCTGGTTGGAATCTCTGTTTCTCTTTTTTCTGGCCTATTAGTCTGTGTTGCTTTTGTTTCAATTGCCTTTGTTTTGGCATCTTGCATTTCAACTATTTTTTTTTGGCAACTTAAGTTTCAGTGGATAGTTGAACTGCTTCATTCGTTTTAGTTTTCGACAAGATCTTCTTCACTGGAGCAGTTGTAGAATTTTGATCTCTAGGCCTTAGATTATATTTCTGTTGAAGCTCGACCATTATAGAGTCAACGATTCCTTGATAATTGGACTCTCCTAGATTATTTATACTTTCCTCATTTCCAAACAGTGGTTCTTGGTCTAAAGACCTTTCATAATCCTATCTGGTTAGGTGAGGTTCTTGGTCGTCATCACTGAGGTTGTTTATATCTTCATCTAACCCCTGATAGTCTTGCATATTATCATTTTGCATGAAGTTTTCTGTTTTAAAAGGGGCTTTGATTTTTTGGTCCTCGTTTTTCACTTGTCTCTGCTGGATCTGGGGGTTGGGATTCCATTTGAAATATATCCTAGCCAAAGGATCAGGATTAGATTGGTCTATTTCCATTCTATATATTTTGTTTGATAACTCTTTGATTAACTTAGCCATGTCATCCATTTTTTCCTCCATGGACCTCCTAGATCTGGAGGGTCCTGCTTGTTCCCTGAAGCATTTAGTTTCCTTGGTTCATGTCTTAAACTTAGCTTGTAGTTTACCCTATGCCATCATGTTCGACTCGATTTCGATGGCGTCATCCTGCATTCCTGTGAGGGTAGGATATCTCCTTTCCCTTAAAAGTAGGGCAAAGTCGAGCTTGAAATCCCCTGCGAAAGTTACTTTAGTTGCAGGTTGAGAGAGTTAACTTCTGCTGGAATCTTATGCTAGAGTTTGTTAAACCTCTGGGTGAATTCTAGGATTGACTCAAAATTATTTTTCCTCATAGCCCCAAATTACGTCAGATAGTACAAGTGATCTTTCTTTTCTCCCCACTTCCCTAAAAAACCGTTTTCTAGCACGTCATAAGACCCTACAGAACCTACCAGGCGCCCTCGAAACCAAATTATTACTTGTCCTTCAAAATTTTGTACTAAAAGTCTCGAGTAAACATCCTCATGCTCAATGTAGAGAATATCAACAAATTGGTCAAAAACGTTTATGTGCTCTGTGGCAGTTAAATCTCCTTCTCCCGTGAATTTCGGTAAGTTATTCATACAATTTTCTGGTAAATCATGGAGGACAAGGGGAAGGAGTAAAGGAGCATATCTAGCTGCCACTTTGGCAAAAATCATAGGGGGAAGAGGTGGTCCTTGACCGCCTCCTCCTCCAACACCACCTCCAGCTCCAGCACCACCTCTGGCGCCACCTCCACCAACAATAACCATTTGAAGTCGAGGGGATGAACTTCGAGATTTAAAGAGAGTGTTTTCGTAAAATTCTAGGGACTGAAGCAATGAATTTTCAAATTCCTCGAGATGTAGCGAAGGAAAAATTGGAAAATGATCATTATAAGACGCGAAGTCTAGAAGAGGAGGGAATAGGAAACATGGACTAGCTTCTTCAGAGTTACAATATGTATAGATAGGTGAACCAACAAGAGACAAATCAAGGTATAAAGTGCACTCCTCGAGATTTTAGAGAACAAAAAAATTTGTTTCGGGTGAGGATGGGGTAGATAGAAAAGTAACGATAGAAGGTATAGAAGAGGATCCTTTATTCAGACTGTTATGAGTATCGTATGGGTCAATCTCAATATTTATTGCGGTTTCTCTAGTTGAGGCCTCCACAGAAAGTGTTTGTTTAAAATTTTCTTGAGGAGTTAATCCTTCGACCGAAACCTTAGTATTGACTTGATTTATTTTGGGTTGGTACTTCTTACTTGAAGATGAAGTAGTAGACTTGAGGTATCCCTTGGGTTTTAACAACTTTTTGGGATTAGATGCATGCGTAGTCTGCTGATTATCTGGGTTCTTCCTGGTATTCTTTCGATCGAATGCCAGTTTATCTGTAGTGGATTTTCCAAGTGAAAGATAAAAATAGCCTTAATACAGTATTCAATATTTGTTCACTATCAAAGACAAAATGTTAGCTTGTCATTTCCCCAGGGAAAAATAACTTCGTTTCTCCATCCCCGACAATAGTGTTGTAGGAAAATCTCCCCGCGGACAGGTAGATTGCCTCTAAGAGCTTGACCCTAACTCTAGACAGAAAATGCTTAACGTGGACACTCACTTCCTTTCAAATCTATCTAAACTAACACATGAGAAGGAAGGATGACATAAGTACCTCTTTATCGACGTTTGTCCCTGCACGCTCCTAGTTGCACTTCGATCCTTTGCTTCTCGCTAGATCCTATGGACAAAACAAGATACAACCACTTCCTACTCTATTGATATTAGCTTGAAAACAGATCTATCAATTAATGATAAGTTCATGTGACATTATACACAAACTAGAAAGAAATAGGCCAAGCATGTCATATTGATGAGAATAACTACAACAGTACTTACAATAGTAGATGCGAATGCGACAACTTCGTCGAGTCCTCTTCGTCTAACCCTTGCATGAAAGCTCCACAACTTGTATAACAACAACTTCACTGATCATTCTCCTTTGGCTGACTGTGTGTTTTATCCAAGATAATAAGTTCCATACCAACAATTCTTCCCCCTTTCCACCATCATAGAGCCTGTTTATATAGGTTAAGAGGAGCTTAACCTCTTGATTTATCTTTAGAACAAGTTGGGAACTTCCTCCTCAGATCAGGGATCTCTTGATGAAACCAAGAATTTGGACACAACTACCTCCTAATATCGAAATATCCTCCCCTTATTCTCCTCAACGGGCCAACTACTTCCTCAGATTAGGCAGCGCTCCCTTAGAAGGGGCATCCAAGCATTGTAGCGCTCCATGGTAAGCTTTGGGGGGGCTCCAACGCTCTCAAGATGAGCAACGTTCCTTCAGAGGGGGAAGGGGAGCGTTATAACGCTCCCTGAAGCCTTATAGGGGAGCGCCAACACTCCTAGGGCTGATATAGGGGAGCGCTCCTCCTCAAAACCTCTGTTCCAGAGCTCTCTTAAGGTGTCAAGAGTTATTTGACTTCAGTAAACCAGTTCTCCTTCTTCAAATCAAGCACATGAGATGTTCTAAGTGTTTCCTTAGTGTCGTTAGCATGGACCAACTTGCGACACTTGCGAAAGTTGTAAGGAAGATGCGACACTTACGACAATTGAGAGGAACATGTGGCACTTATCCAACTGAGTAATTTTGACGTGTAACAGATTGCCCCCCAAAGTATGAAGTTAGAAGATGTCAACCGATAATTGAAATACTTTGTAGATGCCCAAGCAAGGGTATAGACTCGTAGAACCTGACAGAAGCTGCACACCAACATCCAACAAATATCATGACATATTTCAAAACCCAAGGCAGGCATACCTATGTTTGGGTGATCAAGACTTAGCAGGATATGGCCGCCATAAAATACACTGCGGATCCATAATTTTATTGATACAAAAGGTATAGCCACCGAAGATACAATGTGGATCTATAATATGATGAATCGAACTGATCGTACCCACGAAGAATACACAGTGGATCTACGAGATGACAAGACATAGCCACGACCAATACAAAGTGGATCTATGTTACAGTGTATGTGTTTTTTGTCCGACAATAATTCCTTTGCAGCCTGGGGAAAGCATATATCAAAGTGATCGCCCAACCCAGGGTCTTATTACCAATCCCAATATGGTACGAATCCAAGCATGCGAATAGATGTCTTGACGTCGAACATGGCATAAACCACTTGATTACCGGTCAATGGTGCGAACCGTTAACAAATGTGAGGGAGATCACCATTAATGTCAATGATTCCCAAGGTACCCTAGTACATTCTAGCGAATGTGAATAGATGATCTGAGGTCGAACATCCGTGGAATCATTCGATCAGGGGTCAATGATGTAAACCCACTGTCAAATGTGAGGAGGCCTGCCATTGAGGCATGCAGGTTCCAAAGTACTAACTAGTTTCTAAGTATGATTCCCGGATGATGTGTTGAAGTCGACAGGAATAGACTCGTCGAGGGATGGCCTTGATGTATCCCCCATCAATGACATGAAACAAACATGGAGATGTAATTAGCAGATCAAATGGACTGACACAGGTTTCGAGGCAAGATATTTGGGATGGATGACTCTCGAGGCGGATACTTCCCTTGAACATTGAGGCACAACAACAAAACGTGACATGGACCAAAACTATGCAGTGGGTATCGTGACTTGCATCGGGTGACCCAAAGGAGCGAAAGGAACTCAGAGGATTGGCTCAGTGCAGCGGTTCAGTGGATGATGATATGTGCAAATGACAAAGTGCCGTGTTCAAGGGCGACTCTAAGAAGTGCTAGATGATGTTCTCAAGAGACTGCTTGGCTTGCTCCTTTCAATTCCCCCCCCCCCCATCCAGATAGATGAGTACCTCTTTTTGATTTAATGAGCTCAAGGAGGATAACACATGCTCGATATAACTCACCTTCGGTAATTTCCTCTTCCTTTGTTTAACGAACTAGAAGAAGTAAGGGTTCGGTCCCATATGGGCATGTCAATGTGTGCTTTAACGAGTCCAAAGACAGAAAAATCGAAGGTTTTTCGGGATTATAGAGTTTGGAAAAACACTTAAAAGAGAACTCTCTCAGTTCCTTTTTCGTACAGTAGTCCAACGAGACCGAAAAAGGGTTAAACTATTGCTCGAAAGACGCCCTTTCTGACCTTTTAACGAGTGTGAAAGGAAGCAAGATCGCTCGACAATCTTTTCATATTTAGAGAGTCTGAAAAGGGTTTAAAGGAGAATCCAGGGGGGTTCCTTTTTCGTGTGTTCATATCTGTACGGGTCTGAAAAACAGATAAAAGTTTACCCGGCTATGTTCTCATATTGTCGATCTCGAGAACGAACTAAGACTATGCTCATAAGTGCGACAAGGTGAATAATCCATCAGGACTGCCAGGAAACCTGCGATGCCAGAACTACAAACCAGGGTTTAGTGAAGCCACTACATCATTAGAGAAACCCAAAAAAATGACCATACCTTATAAAAAATGAAAATTTATAAATAACAATTGATTGAAAATTCATTTACCATTTCATTTTGCAAGGATTTTTGGAGTAGTGGAGAATCTCATTTTGAAGCAGATCTTGCTTTTCTCGCTGCCGGAGCTACAGTTCACTGTTTTGCTCGCCGTTTGGACCAGGTAGGTGTCCATCTCTTGCTCTTTCAATTGCATGATTTCACATCCATTTTCATAGAATTATTTATTTTAAAACACGAAGCCCTAAGTTTCCCCAATTATAACCAAATCGGCCTCTTTTAAAAATTAATGGGGAAGGGGAATTCTTTTACAAAAAATGCTTTAAAGAAGGATGGTTAAGATGTCAACACCCTTGTGGTCAATTAGATAGGTTGTTTTTAGTAAAAGAATTCATAAAAAATCTTCCCAAATTCCCACACAGCCCCCAAAGTCGTTTAAAATTTTTAAAATGTTTTTATCATTGTTTGATAAATGTTAAATGTTTAGGAGAGGGCGTGGTGGTTAAAAAGAGTGAGTGGTTGATTTTAGATGATGTGGGCATCTTATTTCATGTTTTAAATTGCTTTTGAAAATCGTCGAAATTGCCAAAACGTGGAAATAACGAATTTCTTGATTTTTTGGTTTTGTAGGTAACTTCGGCAATCATGATTGAATGAAAAGAGAGGGAACATGAGATGGATGACTTAGCCGCCTTACATAGTCCTCGTACGTGGGCCTCTTTGCGAGATTGTGGCTTTCTCAAGTTCTTCAAGTTACAAAAAATGAAAAGAGAGATTTTATTGCTCGAGCATATGATTGGCCTCTGGGACATTGCAGAACAAGGGTTCCGAATCGGCACACAACTTTTAACCACTGAGTTAGAAGACGTGTATTTTTTGACCAGCCTCTCGAAAAGAGGGGTCCCCATATCTTTCACTGGGCAGAGGGCACTACCTGAACAAGTGTACGTGTATCTGGCACACCACTGCATCCCAGGAGCAAGGTTGGTAGGGGGCAGGATCCTTATCAAGGATATTCGAGATTTTCCCCTTCGATCTATACTATTTGCTATCACCAGCGTGACAGGCAGCACTAGCGCTCATCTGGAATCAAGATCGCAGGTGGCTTACGATGTTCAGTGTTTGGAACCAACACTGTTCAACTGGAGTGCAACGTTCCTTCGAAATGTGAAGGAGCATATTTCACGGTGCAGGACTGGTCAGAAGCAGTTTGGCTATGGCTCGTTTTTGGTCTCATTTTTTCTAGAGCGCATCCCTCAGATGCAGCCTCATATAACATTGGCGGTACGACCAGTGGATGAACCTAGGATGGAGAGGTGGACTAGTCTGTCTCCAAGGCTAGTGTCGGAGTCAGAGTTCCATTTCACTGGCGATTTCTTCGCCTGGCTGAGACGGAAGTACCTCTGGATAGAGGACTTCCCTTATGCTGATGTATATTTCCATGGGAGCATGGACTTGATTTTTCTCACGGGGGAAGACTGGGATGAGTCAGGTAAGAGACTAAACCATACCTTGTCTAGTTTTTGTTTTTAAGTTTTTGATGTATATGTATTTTTTTGGGGTATGTAAAAGAGTTTTAACAGATGTATTGTTTCCAACATGCATACAAGGGAGCAGTGCGCCCGACTGATATACCGGCACCAGGACGTCGTAGAGGCATCCTGGTCGCAGCAGATCCGACAGTACCAGCAGTAGGTCTCCGGGAGGTTGAGAGAAACCTCCAAGGCCTTATGATGGGCATCCCTCCTCTGTGGAGGGGGGAAGTGCCTTTACATCTGCAGCGACACACTGTCGAAGTACCAGAGAATATCAATTCTCTGTTGAGGCACGTAGTGCGCGCAGTAGTGTGTTACTCACAGCACAATGTAGTGCGGGGAGACTAGAGTCTCTCTCGTGATCATGTTTTTGTATGCCTTGTAAGGCGACGTTGTATGGGTGGGAAGGCCCAATATTTTTCTCTTCTACATACTTTTTGATGTAATGCAAACATTTCAGTCACGCCATATATATATATATATATACAGTTTCAAGTTTTTATGATTCCAATGATTTGTACATGATGATGTCTGTGATGTGTTTTAATTTACATGTAATGTACATTTTTCTTTCCTTAAATCTTATATGTGGGAAAGATACCGATCCATGATATAATTAGCTAATGAATTTGAAACACTATTAAGTTCTCTTGGAATGTGTCTATATTCAATGTAATCGAACATTCGTTCGATACGGTGAACTTGCAAGTGTAGACGTATCAGGATAGGACTAGGGATATCATAGATGCGGTTGAGTTGATAAACCACGAGTTGGGAGTCTAAGTAGATAATGATGCGAGAGATACCTATAGAGGAGGCTTGGGTTAACCATCTGATGACAGTGTGATATTCTACCATATTGTTGGTTGCTGGTCCTAAACAGATACCTCTTGAAATCACCACCTCGTCAAACTGGTAAATAACCCATGCTGCCGAAGCAATGTTCCGAGTATGTTGGCTAGCGCCATCCGCGAACCCAAAAAAGATAGGAAAGGAAGACATCATCTGCGCATGAAAACACAGGCACAATCATGAGTGGCAATGGTAAAGAATCGAGCACGCGAAAGAAATAGACACACCAAACTAAATACAATAATGTACAAAGTACAAATGCTAGGTGATCTAGGCATATTACTTCTTAAGGTAAAGCCCGTTTCGGGGTTCTCTCAGGGAAATTCCATCATGATCAACTAATTCGTAGGCACCTTTATGTAGGACACATTTCACGATGTAGGGACTGTGCCACATGGGTTCTAACTTTCCTGTCCCCAATTTATCATGAGCTTAGTCGTAAACAAAGTCTCCTTCTGCGAAATTCTGAGGGTGGACAGATTTGTCATATTGACTTTTAATTCGTTTCTGATGTGCCTCATTGGCGAGAGCAGCATCGCGACGCATTTCGTCCAGTTTGGATAGATACAAGAATCATTCTTCTTCAGCAGAAGTATGGGGCAGGAGTTCTACTTTTAGTTTGAGTGATGGAATCTCACACTGGATTAGTAGGAAGGCTTCAATGCCATAGACCAACTGGAAAGGAGTAAATCCAGTTGAAGTTTTCACAGAGGTGCAATAGGCCCAGAGAGCGGAGAACAGTTGTAAATGCCATGATGTTTTGTTTTCCCCTACCATGCATTGAATCATGGTTTTTAGGACTTTGTTGATAGCCTCAACTTGTTCGTTCACCTGGGGGTAGTAAGGAGATGAGTTTTCATGGCGAAAACCCAATTTGACATGTAACTCGCTCATCATATGGTTTTTGAAGTGTGCACCATGGTCAGTGACAATGGCACGTGGTACACCAAAACGA
>ML851663.1:17752-30918 GCA_009831015.1 Picea engelmannii
GGATTGATAAGGCATAGTCGAGATCATATTGACAACGAAAATATGATGTGCAGTAGGTGGAAGTGGTGTAGGGAAAGTACCCATGAGGCTAGAATATTTCAATAAGCCAACACCAACACTTTCATACGTAACTAGGTGGTCTCCCAGAAAAGGAATGTTGTTGGTAGCAGGGATGCGAGCGTCGGGTGTACAGAAATCAAGCTGATCGACGGTAACAATTTTGCCTTGATGGGGGAATTGTACACATCGAAACACCGACGAGGCGACGACAGTCATGGCATAGAAGCAACTTCTTCCAAGTAGTAGGTTGTAATCGAGGGGAGCATCGACCACCTCGACGTCAACAGTAACAGTTTTGCCACCTAACTGAACGGCTAAGGATTGTAATAATCCGTGAGGATGAAAACCTCGTCCATCAAAGGAGCGTAACATGGTAGCGGATTTGTTAAGGGCTGGTGATTTAAAGCCTTTCCAACAGGATAGAGACATGACACAGGTGGAGGCTCCCTCATCCAAGATAGTCCGGTGGATTTGTTGATTGTGAACAACAACATCGATTTGGAAAGTTAGCTGGTGGGAGAGTCGCGGTTGATGATCGTCCAGATTAAACGTGATGTTGTTTGATGACTCAGGATTGAAAGCGCCGATGGCGGCTAAGAGTGTTCTACGTTGGCTGGGGAAGTGTTGTAGAACTTCCAAGGCAGATATGGCACACAGGGCTTGGGCCAAATCTTCTACAATGTTGTAATTTTGGGCAGCCTATGAATTAGGATTGAAGGTAGATTTTCGGATGGTGCTCTTAGGAGGGCATAAGATAGAGTCAAAAGAAGGTTTCTCAATCTGGAGTGGCCCAGATGGAGGATTGACGGAGGATGGCAATGGGTCTGATGGAGAACCGTTAGCAATCTTCGGTTTATCAGGTTTAACTGGCGTGTCATATGTCGCAGAGTGAGTGGTTAGATTAACTCCATTAAACATGTAAATGTGGGCACTTGTCGAGGCCTCATCATGGGGTGGGTTGGAACTGCCCCCCGGCATGGGGGTTTGCGCAACCAAAGATTGTTGCTGCGGAAAAGGCTGAGTGAGCACAGCGGGTTGTGAATTTCCCTTGAAAAGTTTGGCCACTTCATTGCGATGTGGGCAGTCTTGAGTGTAGTGATCGTTACCACAAACGAGACATGGGAATTTCGGTTTTTGTTGCGGTTGTTTTTCGGCAGCGGGGGCTTGTGGTTGGGTTTTGGGTTGTTCGTTGTTATTTTTCTTCTTTGGTTTGTTTCTCGCTTTCTTCTTGCCCCCAAGTTGTTGTGAAGGGGTTGACTGGACCGCATTCACATCAGAGACCTGAGTTTGAGGGGGGGTAGAAGAGGGTGCAGTCGAACTGGGAGCAGCCGTGGAGGTGGGCCGTTGGATCGTTCTAGTAGACTGGGTAGCAGATTGGGTTTTGACGGAGCCAATAACTCCATCCGCATGTGAAGCAATCGATGGTTTGGATGGATCGTTAGTGGCATGGGTAGCGTTCAGTATCAACTCATATAGAGTACCAGATTGCGAATAGACTAAGTATAAGTACTGAGCTCGTGCAATGGCTTCTTCCTCGGTGACGACACCACCCATGGAAAAATCACGAGCAATCTGGGGTAACAACGATTTTTTGAACCATTCTGCTAATAATTGGTCAGGAATGACCGCTTTGATTAGCCTTTGTCATCGTCTCCATTCATGGATATGATCAGAGATATGCACATAAGTTGTCTGACGAAGGGAGGTTAATAGTTCAGTACCCGTCTCGTATCGAATGGGTAGTTGGAAGTGCGTGAGGAAGGACATGGTGAGGGAGTTGAAATCATGAAAATATGTGTGTGGTAATTCAATATACCATTTCGCTGCGGAACCCGTAAGTGTTCGTTGGAAAAGACGCAAACGAATCGAATCGTCCATGAGGGAGTTGGATGAACACCACAAATGGAAAGTCATCACATGGTTGTCCGGGTCTTCTCCAGACTTTTCGTCAAATTTTGGGATGTTAGAAGGGAGTTTAGCTAGAATAGCTGGCCAAACCGGAGAATGATAAATAGGATCATTCGTTAACCGAGACAAGTCTGGAAGGTCCAGGGTAGCTAGAAAGGGTAGTTGTCGGTTAACCTGTGGGTAATGCTAGTGTGGTAGAGGGACACCAGTGGGGCCCATTACTGGGTTATGTGGATAATTATAACTCATGGGCCCTCTCATGTGAGGTTGGTTTTGACCAAGGTACACATGATTTGAGATGTTTTGAGAAGCATGTGTGAGCGGAGGATAACCGGATGGGTTTTGTGGGTTATAGGGTGGGTTTGGCATTTTTCCATAAGGGGGTTGTTGTGGAGTCTAAACATTTTGTCCCGTGGAGACATGTGGGTTTCCTTGAAAAGGGACGCTCCACGGATTGGGTGTGGCAGACACATTTTTTCCTTGTGGTTGATGGTAGACTCCGGATTGAGGCTGCTCCCCAGCATGAGGGTGCCCCCCGAATGAAATTTTTCCTCCAATGGGAGGATGCCCCCCAACATTAGGGTTCCCTCCGAATGGAATTTTTCCTCTGGTGGGAGGATGCCCCCCAATTTGAGGTAGAGTTCCTGGGATTTGAGAGCTAGACATAAATGATTGATTGGTACCGCCGAGCGGATTAGGACCACCAAGACCAGTCCCTCTGGGTTGTTGGATGGGTATATAACTTCCCGGTATAACTTGGGTAGTAGTTTGGGCAGTGGTGGCAGTGGAAGCATTCAGTGCCCTGAATCCAAAAGGGAGTGTAGGTCTTGGTGTTATGGGTGTGCCAATCGAAGCTTGATTGACTACCACGTTACCAGCGGGGATAGTCGGAATGTGTGGGGCCATTGTCGAATGGGCCGTCTGGAGGGGAATAATAGACCTTGGGCCAACGGACGGTGTGTTCGGACCAACGGGTGGCATGGCTATAAAAGCAGTGGTACCGGTGAAGTGATTTGGGAGTACAGTGTAGGAAAAAGGTGCATCGGCACCTTCCCCTGTTCCATAAATATATCGCACCAAGCGTGGTGGACTGCGAACAATGTTTGCGGTCCAAAAGGGGTCATTGGCTAAAGGGTTTTGAGAAGACCCAGCTGTCAGAAGGATTAATGACAACAAATTCTCCAGCAAAATTCAAGTGGAGGATCTGTCGTTCATATCCCTCCGGAATGCAGTAAGCTTCCGGAGATTCTGAAACAATTAGAAAATTCTCCAAAGGAATGGGAACTTCTTCCTGGGAAGTTGTAGTATTTTGAACCTCGCTCTGTTGAGGAGATTCCTCCGTGGAATGAGGGGGTAAAGGGGTGTTTCCTTCCATATTTTCTGGAGGAAGTCCCTGTAGCCTCCACGAGTGTCATGGAGGGTCGATGTTGGCGAAGAAGAGCCGACGAAAGAGATCTATGGCCAACTACCGAAAAGAAACAACACACGCTAAAAAATCTAAGAATCACAACCAAGCAAACATGACCTTCTTTTGATGACCGTACTAGTTGGTGATGAAATCCAAAATCGCGTGATCAAGTCCAGAAGGGGCGGGGATAGGGTGGAGCAGTTACAATGGAGACCTGCTTAACAGACTTATGCCTTGGTGCAAGCTTCCACACAGTAATTGTGGATTTACCCTCCAAGGAGCCCGCGTGAGTTTGACCAATGTCTGCTCCAGGTACAGTGAGACTTCCCATCACCATCACCTTGTGTAAGACCCTAAAGATTATGGCCACTAAGGTTACCAATTCGCAGTCAGCCCCTGGGTGGGAACAATCGATAGTCCGATCCGAACGTATGGGCAGGGTATCAAGCCCGAAATCAACTAAAAGGCTTCCACGCAGTAATTGTGGATTTACCTCAAAGTGATCCGCATAATACGATCTGACCACCACAATCAGTTAAACCATGGAGGGTTAGTCCTCGTAGCTTACCCGAATGCGACCTCGTGCATAACCGTTGTGTGAGAGGGGGATCCCAGGCAGACTTATACGATAACTAGATTTGACTCTCCCTAACTCAGGATGCTAGTGTTTGTTTTGGAAACTTTGGAGAGTTATTCTCACAGCCCTAATCCAAAGTACTAAGCCTAGTCTACTATTGGTGGAGGATCCTAGAAAAGAAAAAGTTCTAAATAACTTTTAATTAGCGTTGATTTTATGGCTGTTCTTTATGCAAAAGAGGTGGATGGAAGTGAAACAGATGGGATTATTACTCAGACCCAAAGAATGCATCAAATATGATAAGCAGTGATTTCCTTTTGATGAACATCTATCTAAGGGAGAGAGAAAGTCCTTTTCACTAACAAGCACAAATACGAAGTGTCCTCAAACAATTCTTTTTCTCAATCAAATCCTGATGTAATGCTAAAACTTTTAAATGCCTTCTAATATGCATGATCAATCATGAAGATGTCTTTTATTGTTTGCATATGAATAATGATCAATTCAACACAATGCTCGTCTTGCTAATTATCTTTTTGTATGAATGAAAATCAAACTAGCACAAGCAAAATTCATACAAACAATACACCCTTTTGTTTCAATCAAAACGAAAAGCAAAAGAAAAGAAACAATCAAAGAGAAAAACAAACTTCACACCCAAAAGAAAGTTGAAGAACAATGATCTTAACTAAAATCGAGACGAAGATGTCTATAGGCCTTTGATGACCTTCACCAAGGTTTTTACTCAGTTAAACAGAGAGAAAGACAATGCATGAGTCTTGGACTCTAATCAACAGAAAAACCAATAACAATAGTGAAGAAGGCTACAAGATCCAACTAGTAAGATGTTCGTTCTTCAAAAAATGCAGATGTCAAGGATGAAAGGGAAGAAACATTGACTCACAAGGCTACTTAGCAGAAGAGACACAGAGGCAAAACCCAGAAAAAGTAATTCTGGAAGGTTTTTTGGGCCAAAGGGGGATGGCGCTCTGTGCAAGGCTATGGGGGAGTGCTGGCACTCTGTTAAAACTAGGATAGGGGCACCAGGGTCTAAAACTCCCAAAAATGTCAAAAAAAAAAAAATTGCAATTCAATTCCGACAATTATGCTGAGTGTGATGAGGTAAGGAGCCAATTAGCTCATGAAACCAATCAAAAGAGGAGTGAACCAGGTCTGAAACAATCAAGGGGTAGAACAAGGTAAATGAGGAGAAATCAAAACAAGAAGTTTCGATTTGAGGCTATCTCCCCGGTGTATTCGCCAGCTTATGTTGTAGGAAAATCTCCCTGCGGACAGGTAGATTGCCTCTAAGAGCTTGACCCTAACTCTAGAAAGAAAATTCTTAACGTGGACACTGACTTCCTTTCAAATCTATCTAAACTAACACATGAGAAGGAAGGATGACAGAAGTACCTCTTTATCGACGTTTGTCCCTACACGCTCCTAGTTGCGCTTCAATCCTTTTATTCTCACTGGATCCTGTGGAAAAAACAAGATACAACCACTTCCTACTCTATTGATATTAGCTTGAAAACAGATCTATCAATTAATGATAATTTCATGTGACATTATACACAAACTAGAAAGAAACAGGCCAAGCGTGTCATATTGATGAGAATAATGACAACAATACTTACAATCGTAGATGCAAATGTGACAACTTCGTCGAGTCCTCTTCGTCTAACCCTTGCCTGAAAGCTCCACAACTTGGATAACAACAGCTTCACTGATCACTCTCCTTTGGTTGACTGTGTGTTTTCTCCAAGATCATAAGTTTCATACCAGCAGTTCTTCCCCCTTTCCACCATCATAGAACCTGTTTATATAGGTTAAGAGGAGCTTAACCTCTTGAGTTATCTTTAGAACAAGTTGGGAACTTCCTCCTCAGATAAGGTATCTCTTGATGAAACCAAGAATTCGGACACAACTGCCTCCTAATCTCGAAAGATCCTCCCCTTATTCTCCTCAACGGGCCAACTACTGCCTCAGATTAGGCAGCGCTCCCTTAGAAGGGGCATCAGAGCATTGTAGCGCTCCCTGGTAAGCTTTGGGGGGGTGTCAACGCTCTCAAGATGAGCAGCGCTCCTTCAGAGGGGGCAGGGGAGCGTTATAACTCTCCCTGAAGCCTTGTAGGGGAGCGCCAATGCTCCTAGGGCTGATATAGGGGAGCGCTCCCCCTCAAAACCTCTGTTCCAGAGCTCTCTTCAGGTGTCAAGAGTTATTTGACTTCAGTAAACTAGTTCTCCTACTTCAAATCAAGCACATGAGATGTTCTAAGGGTTTCCTTAGTGTCATCGACATGGCAATATGCTCGAACATCATTTGCGACACTTGTGACCAACTTGCGACACTTGCGAAAGTTGTAAGGAAGATGCAACACTTACGACAATTGAGAGGAACATGTGGCACTTATCTAGCTGAGTAATTTTGACGTGTAACAAATAGTGCCAAAAATATGTTGTTCCTAAGATTAAAATTAAGGCTCAAAGAATAATGTCAGGCATCATAAATATAAATGAATTTTTTTAAAAGGTGCTTTTTTTTTCTGTTAGTTATATAAGAATTAATCCTCAAATGAAATTAATGACATAGTAGGACAAAGGCTGTAATTTGTTGTCCAAGTCGATTTATAAAATTAGATGATGTGGGAGAAACTTACAAAACTGTGAAGCAAAATGAGGCATCAATGGAAGATGAATCTTACCCTGTTCACAATAGAAGAAAATAAAGTATGCACCCTTGAAAGGATATGAGATACAATGATCCAAGTAGCTCACAGGTCTTGTATTTACTTATAGTGAATACAGAGTAAAAAACTGTTTGCTTATCAAATAAACGGTTTAATGTGATCGCAGTAGCAGTAGTACTAAATTGCAAACACTCACTTATCAAGGAATAACATAAAGAAATCTAGAGATATGAAATACAGGAGAAAAACATAACTCAAACTACACAAAAGTTGGAATCCCTATCTGCACTTGTATTAATACTCACAAAAGGAGAGTTTTCTCTATTACATCAAGCAAGAAGCAACCCGAAATAAGTATTTGATTTAGATATTTATACAAAATGGTCTCAACCTGAAACGGTCGGACTTCTCATAACCTAAAATGATAAGTATTACAATATGAAAACAGAAAGGTCCCATAATCATTTACTCTGCCTCTTCGCCTGTAGGTAGGGACGTTTCTTCTTCATATACTCCAACTCGGAGACAACTGACATCTGATCATGACTCGTGGAAATAGTAGGTGCAGGTTGTCTCATTTGTTTCTATATGTGCTATCTTTCCCGTGTTTGACACATTGGACACATTTGATTACTAGCTGCACTACTAACCTAGAAGGTTATGTTGTGTCATTCGCCTTGAAAACATACAACTTCTTTTCTATATGAGACAACCTATCTTGTATTTTCCTTGCTTCCAAAGATAGAGTCTATAGCTGTAAACTAGGATTTACTATCCATTTGTTAATCTGGATAAGGTCAATTTGTTTCAATTGTTGGATGGTCGTCCGAGCCTCTTCTATGCTTGTTTTAGCATTAAGTTGATTTTTTGCGATGTCAATCTGCCCTAGGGCCTCAAAAATACTATCTCTTTCAGTGTCCAGTAACCCCTTGTCGAGTGAAGACAATGCTTCCTCACAAGCCTTATTTACTTCCCTGGCTAATCTTTTTCTTTCAACCAGATTTGTCTCCCATGTCTTCAGGATTATGTCACCTCAGGTTTGCTCCGAAAGAGACAATTGAGGGATCTTTGCCAGTTCATCCCTTGATGCTATTAAAATGGCCTCCTGGAACGTAGCTCAAGTTGCAGTGGCTTCTCTCTCCTTAATGTAAATGTTTTTTAGAGAAAGGTTTGCCACTCGGTAACATCTTTAAACAACTTTAAATTTCGTAAAAAGGTTTTGCTAGGCTAATTCCAGCTTCTCGTGCACCTCCAATGCCTAAGTTTGGAAAGTTGCCACCTCCACTATTGTAACTTCAACTAAATGTACCTTGGCTTGAAGTTGTTTGATCAATTATTCTTGTTAAGTGGCTATTTCTCTATTAGCATATGAATTCCTTTGAAACTCCTCCATGTTCGCTTGCAGATGCTGAATTTGATGCCTCTCATAAGCTGTGATTTGATCGAAATACTGGTTCATCTTATTTTTTACACTCCGTTCCACAGTCTTTATTTGGTTCTGCAACTGTCTCACAAACATATTCTTTTGTTTCAGTTGTTCTGCTAGATTCCCTACTGAACATCGATTTTCCATGGCAAAAGCCCCCAATGAGCCTTCCATTTCCATAGCGAAGTCTGTCTCATCTAAGGCTTGTCCATCATACAACACTCCGTGTCTTTTGACAGTGGCACCCTCCTTTTGGTGCGTTTCTCTTTTAACTATAACCCTCCTCTTCTTGCTGAAAAATAAGTCAGAAGGGGGCATTTTTCAACAAAAATAGGAGTAAGATCTTCTATAAATATGACTTCAGCATTTGGGTTCCCCTGACTGGACTACAAAGGTGTTACTGAATTGATAGGACTACCTATCTTGGTGGATAGTTGTTTCCTTGCTGTGTTAGTAGTCGATTTATCTGGTGTGGATGGTGGTGTTTCCTGTCCCTTTTTTAACAAAGCTTCAATTTGAGATTTAGTTTGATTACCAGGTGAATTTGGTAATGCGGTATTTGCTTTCTGTGTCAAATTATCAGTTTTCTCCTGAGTGTCTTGTCCACTGGAACTTCCTATTTCTAAACCCTGAGTCACAACTTCCTGTGTAGATGGAGGTATTTGGGTTTCACCCTGTAAGACTTTAGGTAAATTGTTTCTTCTGTGTCTTTGGAAATTGTAGAACTCGGATAATTTATCTGGAGCCAGAGTTTGGACTCTTCTCAATGCTTCCTGGTATGACCTTACTCCCCGGAATATTTCATCCTGTGGGGAATCTTCATGCTCGTATCTCTTTATATTGTATAGAGATAGGTGGTTTTCCACGATCATGTGGGGATCATGCTTCTTGAACTCAATATCAACCAGCTTAATGTCTTCTAGGGCCGAGACCTCCACTTTTGAGTGGCCAAAATCAAACAATGAGAACATACCAATTTGTAAAGGGAAGGTCGACCATACCTTTTTCTGCGCTGCTTTTAATTCTTTGTTGATTTCCCCTGTTACAGTTTGATAGGCTATTTCTCGACACACCCACCGATTTGGCAGAAAAATTGGTAAAGCATGTGGGGGAACTGAACACCCAAAAACCCTGATGTAGGAGAAATGTTCCTCAATGTACCAGTCTGCTATTTTCCCTAGGTTGGTCATAATTTTGCTTGAAATCCTAGGAGGTGGGAAACCGTAGAGAGCAATATGCATCAACACCACCACATAGTTGCATATTTCGTAGAAGAAATATTTTTCTTTATCCTCCCACAACTTGGAGTGATAGAAATGTATGGGCTCAACGTTGGTCAGAGTCCAAATCCAACTCATCAAAGGAAACGATGTCATAAAACAAATGGAATCCATAATGTATGACGACATGTAGAAAGGGGCAGGTTTCCTGTTGGCTTTTGATGACTGATATCCTATGATTTACTTGGCCAAATTGTCTGATAATATCTTGGCCCAATTGAAAGAAAAACCATTGGAAACTTCATGCATGACTGGTACCCATGATAATAGGAAGTGAGCAGAGTTTCCTTTCCCGAAAAGTCTACATAGAATTATGTCCACATACATCATATGAGCGCCTAATGATGTAGTGGCATATATTCCATGGGTGTCTGCTATGAACTTCTCAGGGCATGCCTACAATTTCTTTATTAAGTCACGATAATTCTTTCCACCTTGCATGAACTCTTCTTCATCGAACTCTGTTAAGAAAGTGACATTGTAACTGTATTTGAAAGCTGGGGATAATTTGTACATTACATGTATATGTTCTGGTCGAAAAGACCCAATAACAACTTTCTGTGAATTGTGGATGCTCCTGGTTGAGACGTCAAAGTTCTCCAGGGCCCAGCCTATCATGTTGTTATACGACATGAGTCTCGACCGTGTGGCTATTTTATGCAGCTCTGATTGATCTATGTATTTGAGCTTCATCTCCTGAGTTTCGGTCACATCATAGCTCGACTCTTCTAGGTTGTTAATCAGTTTGTATTGTAGGATATCAAACACCTGCGTCCAGGTTTTCACGGTATCTACAATTCTCGGCGATGTGTCCGAGAGGACATCTGTGTTCTAGCTCGTGCTTTCACCAACCGCTTTAGCCATTTTCTGCAGAGCCATGATAGTAGTAAGCTTAGAATTGTGCTACCTGTTACAGGGAAACATGCACACTTCTTAGTCTGTTAAAGCTTGTTGTTCTATCAAAACGCAAATGGAATTCAAACTTCAATATCTTTTTTCACCTTAAGTGTATCAATTTACGAATACCTTTACTGACAATGTATTCGTTAACTTTAATGAAAAGTCTAGGCAGTGATCTGTGATCTTATTCGAAATCATTGTTGTTGAGCCGTAATTAATGCCATTAATATTTGGGGGTTCGCAACCGGGAGCTTGAATACATAAGATTTGCAACTTTCCAAAATTTGGTTTAGAGAAAACTCAATTGCGAGATAATCTTGTTTAACCCATTAATTAATTATGTTTATTGTTAAGTGTTTTTCAGGTTTTCAGACTTCGAAATTTTGATAGTAGCGCAAGATAAGATTTCTGAAACTCGAAATCGCGAAGTGATTAATCATTTTCTAATTGTCTTTCATATTTAATTAAATCTTCTTAGTGTTTATGGTATTTCGGTAGTTCAGACTTCGTGAATCCAGAGTGTGATGAATGGCGAATATCCGAACTCCAGATGCACGAAGATTACTATTTAAATTTTAATCGAGGTTTAGCTTTTAGGTATTTTCGGTTTCGTGCGTCGACAAATTAACTTTATTACCTTTTCGACATTACATTGCTCGTAATGATGTGTCAAATCTTATTGGGGTACACATGTATTGGGACTAGGATCCTTAGAATACTTTTCAGACATCAATACTTTGGAGTTGCTACATGGTGAAACGCTCGAAGCGCGAAACTCCGAGGCAGTCTCTAAAGGCTTGACCTTTTTAACAATCAGGCATCTCCAAAAACTCGGGGAAAAAGGGGTCGTTCAATCGACGAGGAAACTTAATCGATGGTGGACCTTGTGCGCGCCTTAAGGCTTAAAATTTTAAAAGTGTTCCAACATGCCCTAATTGATGTAGCTCTTCTCGTCCCATATTCACCTATATATTCCTCCCATGCTCACAACAAGGTAGACAACACAATCAAATTTGTTGAACATTCCATCACTTCAAACAACATGTTCATGATATCTTGTAGAAGGCCAATACCAAGTACAAGCAAAGACATGACCAACATCGTGTTCCAAACAAATTTCAGGTTAGTGACAAGGTATGGTTGCATTTGCAGAAAGAGAAGCTCACGAGCCCACATGGAAAGATTAGATCACTAGAATTTGGGTTGTACACCATCACAAAGGTTGTGGGTGAAAATTATTTCGAATTGAGTATTCCTCCTTTCCTTGGCTTGCACCCACTATTTAATGTGGAGCTACTTCAACCTTATTTTCCACCTCTACTAGACACCTCAGAGGTGGTTGAGCTATTGGAACCTACATAACTCAATACATATTTCCTTGAGTAAGATACAATGGATCAGATCATGTACACCAAGATGAAGGACATAAACCAACAAAACATACATATTTATTAGGTTGTCAAAGTATGGCAACTTCTTCAGTAAGGAAAATGGCTCAGTAAGATTCAGATTCAACAAAAGTTTCCCCATATACTACACGAAATTAATGAAATGGGGACTATTGCTTCATAAGGGGGGAGGACTGATCCATGTGGATATTGATGGCCACCCACCTCTTCCACTAACTTAACATGGTTCTCCATATTGGCAGTTGTTTTAGGATTTGTTTATGATTTTCTGGGTCCTAAACTTCCTGGGCCGTTTTGAGATCGTAAATGATGTTTTTTGGGAAATTCAAGAGCCTAGGTTTTTATTCGACACACAAAATCCATGCCACAACATTATAGTCCTTAGTTCTATATTTCTAATGAGCTACTATGAGCCCCAAATGGATATTGTATGCATAAGTTGTGCCATTGGGAAGTTTATGTATCAACTAACCACCTTGGGGCCCACAAACCTTTTCGTGCTTCGTCTCGTAGGATTAGGGTTTTGGACCTTTAGGGTTCTTTATTTATGTTAAATGCCATTCTTTCAACCTCTTGTATTAGATTTTGTGAATGAGTGTAGCCGACATCTCTCTCTCTCTCTCTCTTCAGAGATAAGCTACCACCATTCTAGGAAGTTTGTGTTCTACGTTTTTTTGCTATTTTATTCATTAATAGAAGTTGGGTTTTCATTGTATTACTGTGCTCTCTACTATATTTCTATGTTTGTTTTATTTCATTCCCAACACAATCTAGATTACTGGATTGTTCCTAGAATGTCGAGTGGCTCCAACGACTTCCACACGTAATTGAACTTGGTTGTGAAATGTTTGCCTCCCATATTTGAGATGTGTGTGTTGATGGGAGATATTGACCACTTGTCAACTGAAAGGGAATAGTCTAGTCCACCGTTGTTTAAGTGTAACCTAATCCATTTAAGGTAACTATCCCTGACGGGTTTAACGACTCCGTTGGCCGGTGAAAGGATCCATCTAATAAATAAATGAAAAGTTTTCTAAGATCCTAATTACTAACTGTCATATTTCGAGTATTTACAATGATCTATTAGATTAAATAACCTTACACTTAATTACATCAATTCAAAAAATTTACAAGTTGTATGTGGGTACAAGATTTACTTGAAACCTTGTGAAAACGAAAATTTCAAAGCATGTAATGGAACTTAATACCGGGAAAATCCAATCTAAACAATATCTATAAATAATAAAAAAAACAAATAATTCAAACTTCAATCATATTGAAACAATAATATTCAATCTAAGCTAACAATCAAATTAAACTAAATGATTTTGAATGTAATTTATGACAAGAGTTATTCAAATGATCAAAGCATTTAAACTAAACTGTTACAGTTAAAAATTTACATTCAAACAAACCATACAAACAAAATATGACAAAACACAATGAATAAACTATCCTGATCAGGAGCAGAGTTCCAATCTAATGGTTGAATCCTCTCCTTCAAATATC
>ML851664.1:0-10542 GCA_009831015.1 Picea engelmannii
TTATTGTTTAATATGATTAACAAATTTTAGTTTTAGAAATGAGCGTAGCTCTGGAGAAATTTTCAAGCTAGGGTTGACAGTTGCAGTCTCAGCAATGGCCAGCATGGTCACCAAAAGGGGAGGGAATGCAACCCCATCATACAAGAAGGTAGTGGTGGATAGAGGGAAAGGTGCATGAGATGGTCATTTAAAAGAACCTCTAACAGGAACCTCAGGATCAGGATCAGAAAAAAACCAGGAGGGAAACCAAGAAAAAAGTGATCACATGGGGGAAGTAGCTAGAGAATCCCATAACGATGCGCAAGCAATGATAAACCCTAGTGGAGTAGAGGGGCACAACCCTTGTAAACATAAAACAACACTGATACCCAAGGTTATACTGGAAGACCCCCAAACGCAACTCTTTCAGGATCAAATGAAGACACATGCACTAATCTGCAAGTTCATGGGCCTATGGCCCACAAAACAATGTTCCTCAAATGGATAAAATACCATTGGATTCCAAATGGAGATGTAGAACTCCACTTGGGCTCAAAATGTTTCTTCACAATGGTCTTTATAAACTTGGAGAATAGGGATAAATTATTTGAGGGGGGGGCATATTTCCACACCTCAACGAGGCTGTAAATCCATCCATGGAAGGAAACTTCTCCTCAAAGAAAAAAACCTTTAAAAATGTCCCAGTTTGGATAAGGCTTTACTCCTTACCACTATAATATTGGATGCCATCCACCTTCGAAGCCATAGGGAACAAGCTCAGAAAATATGTCAAGGCATCGGAAGCTACCCTAAAAGGCATATATACATCCTATGCAAGTATATACATCGAGATGGATGTTTGAGGGGTGCTCCGAGAAGCCATAAGCCCGAAGTTTAGTTATGAGGAATGGATGCAAAGCATAGACTACGAGCAGATCTTGTTTTGATGCAGAAGATGTCATGAACATGGACACCTACTAAGAGAATGCCCTCTCAACAAAAAACAAGAAGCAGAAAACACCAAGCTACAATAGGATGAGGATGGTTTTGTGAAGCCAAATCACAAAAGCAGAGGAAAAAAGAGGCAAGGAAAGGCCCCAACAGGAGGCAATACAAAATCTAGGCTTAGAACAAAAGGAAGGGGTAGACCCGACTAAGGGGGAGAAGGAGGGATGGAAAATATGAAAGATAAGGAAGCAAGTGAACATGCAACTCAAGAGAACATAGAAACTCCAAGAAACAAAGGAGAAAAGGAAGGTAGTGCAAGTCCCAGGGAAGGAGAAAACGAAGATGCCAACACCAAAATGCAGGAAGTAGACAAATATTTGGAGATGAATCCAAGTGAGGTAGGAATAGAGGACCCAGATCTCAGAGACATTGTGTAAAGGGAGTGAATAGAGCTACTTAATATACTGGAGTAATGGAAAAGGAAGGGAGTAGATAATGTGCCAATGGAGCAACTCGATCACATTCAATATCTCTTCCTCCTAAGGGAGGAAATGAAATCTAGAGGGATCAAGCGCATGCATGGTGAGATATAAGGTCACATGGGAATCAAAATAGGAAAAGGACAACCACAAAACTCACCTAAGCAGGCACGGAGGAAGAAAGGAAGGAAATCAAATAGCATATCCCTACAAGAACTTGGAGCCTTGCTAATAAACTCATGTAATATTAAAAATATCTTGCCCAACTCCCCCCCACATGTTTAAATTAAGATTATTATGTGGAATATAAGAGGCCTAAAAAACCCAAGAAAGCAATGAATCCTCAAAAATAGATTGAGTAAGGAACAACCTGACGCATGTCTCATTCAAGAGACAAAATGCACTTTAGACATAATGGAAACAATCAGTAAAAAACAATGGAGTAAGTACAAGATGTTGGTTGTCGAAAGCCAACAGACAGCGGGAGGTATCCTCAACTTGTGGAACCCATAATAGGTGAACCTACTTGCAGCATAAGCCACGAGAAACAAACTTTATGTTAATATGAAAATCATAGGGAACATAGAGGAAATTCTATGCACTAATGTTTATGGCCCCCAGGTGATGGAGGAAAACATGAGACTGCTCCTCGACCTAGAGAATCTAAAGGATCATAACCGCAACCCCCATTTCATCTTGACAGGGTATTTCAACATCATCATGACACTCGCTGAGAAAAAATGGGGCACTAGGAGACTGGACAGAGATGCAGAAGAATTCTCAGCTTTCATTGACTCAATGAAGCTCGTGGACATCAGGACCAACAATGGTCAATTCACCCAGAACAACAAATGACCAGGTCACCACCAAGTAGCTACAAGGCTAGATATATTCTTGGTGTTGGAATCAATCATGCTATAGGGACTAACTTTGGATTGCAACATCCTCCCCTAGGGGGATCATATCACTGGCCAGCTCAACTGGGAACTAATTTTCAAACCACACCGAAGAATGAACCATTTAGATTTGAGAAATTCTAGATTGACCATCCCACCATTAAGGAGAACATGATCAAACAATGGTGGAGTAAGGAACTTACGGATCAAGGGAAAAGGATGTTCAAACTTTACAAAAAACTCAAGTACATCAAACAAAAACTCAAGGAGTGGAACAAGGAAGTCTTTGGAAATATAAACCAGGGGAAAAAGAGCATCGAGGACATAATTAAGAAACTAGAGGAACAGTGCATCGAAGAGGGATATACATAGGATTAGAAAAAATAAGAGATCCAATTGACCCAATAATGGGAAGCAAGATGCCAGTAGGAAGAAACCTTGTGGCACCAAAAGTCCAGAATAAGGTGGCTAAAGGAAGGGGAGATGAATACCAAGCTTTTTCATAGAACAACTATAGTAAGGAGACCCCACAACAAAATCTTGAAGATTAGGGATCAGGATGGGATCGAAAAAGAATCCCACCTGGTAATTGAGAATACACTAGTTAACCACTTCCAGGGGATATCCTAGGAACCCAACCAAGACAAATTAGTGGCCACACAAAGAATAATTCAGCACATCCCCAAGTTGGTTACAGAGGATCAAAATGTTGGCTTAAGAAAACCTATCACCAAGGAAGAAATTGAACAAGTGGTCTAGGAGATGCCCAATGGAAAGGCTGGAAGACCAGATGGCTTCACAGTTGAATTATTCAAATCTTATTGGGAAGTGGTTAAGCATGATATTTACGAGGTGGTGTGTTGAAATATTGTAATTGGAAAGAGTATTCTATTTATTATTGATGTATTATTCATTATATCAATCCCCTTTTATGGATTGATCATGTTGGGTATTGTAAATGACCAAATCCCCTTTTGCGGATTGGTCAAACCCTAATTGTAATAGGATAAATGAGAATTCATCCCCTAGAATATATTAAAAGTGGTTATAAACACCCAGAATGAGAAGTCGGTCCTGCCAGTGAAAAGACACCTCAATTCAACACCTACCAGATTGTATAAATAAGAGAGGCCAATGTGATATAGATTTTATGAGCATAACAGAATGAATATAGATTATTAATAGGTTCTTAACACAAAATAACAGAGATACGGTAAAATTGGTTTTCTATTCAATAATGAAATAAGATGAAACTGTAAAATGCAGCGGAAACAAGCTTGTTGGAATGGTGGCAGCTTATCTCTGAGATGGTGGCAGCATACGATCTTCGTTTTAGGCGTGTGATAGCCCATTGGAAAGGTATGATTGAGGAGATTCATTTTGGAGGCTCAATCACACCTTCATCTATCATTGAGGAACTCGATCCCAAAAAACCTTCATTTAGGCCCTCAAAATGGCCGTGGAAGTTAAAACTACTAAAAATAGTAAATTGCCAAAATTGTCAGAAAACTATTTTGAGCCATTTGGAAAATATGGGTGGCCACTGATATCCATATAGATCAATCCTCCCTCCTTAGGAAGCAATCATCTCCATTTCGTTGAGGTCCCCCATCAGATGAGAAAATTTCTACTGAATTTGGCCCCGGGTGAGCCACTTACCTTGCTGCAGGAGTTGCCTTTCTTTGATGACTCGATAAAGATGGATCCTTTGTTGTCGAGTGACCTTGATCTGTGTGTCCACAATATGATCATTTGATGCCTATTGTATGCAGTCAGGTTTGAGATCTGTTGGTGTTAGTTGTTCTACTACTTATGAGGTGTCCAATAATGGTGGGAAATAAGGGCGAAGGAGATCCACGTTGAACACTGGGTGCAGGCCAAGGAAGGGAGGAATGTTGAGCTCAAAAGAATTGTCCCCCATGGCCTTGGTGATAGTGTATGGCCCATAATGAAGTGGGTGAAGCTTTTGATGGGGTCCGGTAAGGCATTATTTCTACAAGTGCAACCAAACTTTGTCACCCACCTGAAACTTATGTGGCGCCCGATGTTGATCATGGCACTATTTGTACTTGTCATTGGACTTCTGCAAGGATATATTGAACCTGTTGGTGGATGTGCTGGACTCTCTCAATGAACCGGGTGGATTTTTCAGCTTCAGTTGGAGTAGGAGATGAGTCGGTCGAGATGACTGCAAGGGGAAGTGCACCATCTATGGGACCCAATGGTTGGAATCCCAACCCCACCTAAAAGGGGCTATGGATGGTTGGGCTATGCAGGGCTCCATTGTATCTATGTTGGACATAGGGAAGGCTCTCATCCCATGTGCGAGGGTGATTTGAATTATACATGCGAAGGATATGCACAATCATTTGATTTACAACCTTGGTTTGGCCATCTATCAGGGGGTGGAAGGTCATGGATTTGGTGAGCTTGGTGTCCAGTAGTGACCAGAGGCTCGACCAGAATGTATTGAGAAATCGACTATCCTGATTTGAGACAATGGTTTATGGGATTCCAAAATGTACCTAGACATGTTCAAAGAAGAGCTTGGGAGTGGCCTCTATTGTGATTCTCTTCTTGCAGGCAACCAGAATTGCCATCTTAGAAAAATGATCAACAACCATAAAAACACAGTCATTTCCCCACTTGTTGGATGGGAGGCCTGACATGTAGTCCATTGAGATGGATTCCCATGGCCTATCAACAGTAGGAAGAGGGGTGTATAGGCCCTATTTCTTAGTGGTCGGTTTGACAATAATGCAGGCAGTGTAGGACCTGATATACTTGCTGACCTCCTGTCAAAGTTTCGGCCAGTAGAAATGTTTTTGTAGCATTACCATTGTATTTTCGATGCCAAAGTGTCCTACCACCCGATTGTAGTGGGCTTCCCAGATCATCTTCGCTCGCTTACTTTATGGAACATAGATATGGCCCAGATGACACAACAACCCATCCCGAAGATGGAAATTATCGACAACTGCATTTGCACCTGACATTTGGTAGGTTCTAGAAAAGTCAGGGTCCATCTCATAGAGTTGGGGCCATCCAGATGTCTCAAGGCCACAAGAGTCTAGCACCATGGTGAGTGTCCTGACTGACACTCTGTTGAGGCAATCAACAATGTGATTGGTGCTTCATGTTTTATACTTGATGTTGAGGTGGAATTGCTGCAAGTATGTGGACGACTTTTGATGGCAATCATTCTGCAATTTTCCCTATGTCTGTATGAATTGCAGTGGCTTATGATCAGTGTGGATGACTGTCTCCTTCCCAATAATGTAATGTCTCCACTAGCGCCAGGCTTGTGCAATGGAGTGCATTTCCTTGTCATAAGTAGGGTACTTACGGAAAATATATGACAATGTCTCACTATGATAGGACACAGGGTGGTCGTGTTGAGTGAGAATGGTGCCCACAACATAGTCTTAAGCATATGTCTCAATTTCAAAGGGATGTTGCAGGTCTAGTAGTGAAAGTACTAGGTCTGAGCACAAGTGTTACCTCAAATCATCGAACGCTTGTTATTGGGACCGACCCTATGCAAATTTTTCCTTACCACCACCCCTATTTATTTGGCTGACGACCCATGCAATATGGGAGAATCCCAACACGAACCTGCGATAGAAATTGGCAAGGCCCAAGAAGCTTCGAAGCTCAGTGAGTGTTGTTGGGGCCGGCCAATCATGGATGACCTGGATCTTGGCTGGATCCACATGTACACCATGTTGATCAATGATGTATCCTAGGTAATGGACCTTGTCCATGCCAAAGGAGCATTTTTCCAAGTTGGCATATAGCTTGTGCTGTCGCAGGGTGTGCAGAACCTGCTGAATATGTTGCAAGTGTTCGACCCAAGTCTTGCTGTAAATTAGAATGTCATCTAGATACACCACTACAAAATTATTGATGAATGGTCATGGGATATCATCCATCATCCTCATGAAAGTGGCTGGAGCATTTGTTAAACCAAAGGGCATGACCAACCATTCAAAAAGGCCTTCCTTTGACTTGAAGGCAGTCTTCCATACATTTGTCTATTCTATCGGGACCTGGTGGTAGACAGGCTTCAGATCAATCTTATTGAAGTATTTGGCCCTCGTGATTTGATCAAGGATGTCTTCGATTCGGGGAATCGGGTATCAGTTTCTGACTGTGATTTATTTAGAGCCTGGTAATCAATACAGAGTCACCACATTCCATCTTTCTTTTGTACCAGCACGATTGGGCTCCTGCAAGGTGATGACCTCGAATGGATGTGCCCCTTGTGGAGCAGTTCTTGGATCTATCGCTTGATCTCCTCGTTCTCTAATAAAGAGCGGTGATAGACTGTCCCATTGGGAAGCAATGAGTTGGGGGTTAGATCGATGGGGTGCCTGACCTGGTAGTGCAAAGGTACCCTTGTAGGTGAGAAGAAGATATCCGAGTATTCTTCCATGACCTTATCTACTTGCTTCTGCTGTGTGGAGAGGTTGGCCGCAGAGACCTTGGATGTGGTTGTGATCTCTCTCTTATTATAAGAGCGAATCATGAAGAAGACAAACTTCCCTATCTAAGAGATGACCTTCCTGCATTGCTTAGCAGAGATCAAGGAAATAGCATTAGGTGGGACTACCTCGGGTATCCTGTACAATTTCCTGTTCAAAGTAATAATAATAGTACGAGGCCTAGACTCATATACAGTATGATGTTTCCATAAATATAGTTGGCCCAAAAGAACATCAAAAAATTTGAGAGGAGAAAAATCACATAATACCTCATCTTTGAAGGGCTTGATGTCATACGACAATCGACACTGTTGGCTAACGCATAGATCGCTTCCTTGGAGGAGCCATCCAATGATGTAGGGTTGTGGGTGCGACGTTGTTGGACAGGCAAGCCACTTGATGACCTCTGCTGAGATGAGGTTATTTTAGCTACCTCTATCAACGATGAAGTGCAATGGGGTGCCTTTTACCCACATCTGTGAATGGAAGAGGTGCTCTCCTTCTTCTGGCTCATCTGGTTCACCAGGCTAGAGCTTGGTGGTAGAAATGGTGGCACTGGGTTCCACGTCAATGATCCATAGTCTCCTTTTTGGTTCTGGCTGAAAGTCAAAATTCGTATCTGATTCAGAGGCTTTCACTTCAGCCACCAAGGACTGCTTTGAGTGGCAGTCAGGAGTGTTATGCCAATGGCTCTTATGGAAGTCGCACCACTTCCCGGTATCTTTATTTGTCTTTCTCGTGTCCTTCTTTGCTTGCATATTGGACTAGTTGTCCTGATATTGTCCATATTTTCTCTATTCTTTGTTCTATGGGTTGGGGTTGCCCTTTCCCCACTTTTTTTGTGTAGGGTTCCCAGGCCCAAATTGTCACGTCCTTTGTTTGAGCTTCTACTCAATTTTGACAACATATCGATAGGCCTCGCCCAAGGATGAGATGTCTAGAAATTCCATTTTAGTCTGGATGAATCTATAAAGAGCACCATGATACTTGAGCACCATATTTCACTTTGAATCTTTGATACCCAGCTTGGTGTGCAAGGTATGGAAGATATTTGTGAAATCGGGCACTGCTTGGTCTCTTTCTTGTCGCAGTGCGGTCCATTTGGTATACAGGTCATCATAACTTCTGATAGGGCAGTATTGTTCCTTAATAGCATCCCTGAAGGATTCCCAGGTGGTCATGACTAAAAATAATGAGTTTTCCTCTGTTTCCTTTTGCTCACAGAAATTTTCCCACCAATCTCTGACATGGGGAACGACTTTGAGGAGCGCAAAAGTAATCTTTTCTCTATTCGAAAAGTTATGGATAGAAAAATACCCTTCTAGTAGATTCAACCACTTGTCTACAAAATTTGCATATATATAACCTTCAAATATAGGAATATCAAATTTTATTTGTACCATAATGGGGGTGGCACCTCTGTTCGAAGAATATGCATCGCCTGTTGGTAGCTGTCGAAGGATTTGCGCAAAACTATCCATCATCTCGTTCCTATGTTGCGTGAGGGATTCCTCAATCAACAGTTTGAAAGGATCTCCTGTCATGTCATCTTTCTTTTCTCCTACCATGATATTTCTCTTGGGCATGCAAGAGATTTTGTCCTCAAGAGAAACAAGCTCGATACCCAACTCTTTGTACTCTGACCTCGTTGGGGACATGCATTAAGATGACAAGGAGCAGACTGCTCTGATACCATTGATCTAGATTTTATGAGTAGAACAAAATGAATACACATTATTAACAGGTGCTTAACACAAAATAATAGAGATACAATAAAATTGGTTTTCTAGTCAATAATGAAATAAGATGAAACTATAAAATGCAGTGGAAATAAGCTTGATGGAATGGTGATGGCTTATCTCTGAGAAGAGATGTGATGGTTGTGCGAATCCGCAAGAAGAAGATTACAATGAGGCTTTGAAGGCCTTTTAACAATAAAAAATAATGCCAAAAAACCCTAGACATCCAAAAACCTAACCCTAGGAGATGAAGCACCAAAAGTCATGTGGGCCCCGTTTGGGTAAGTTAGTACATCAACTCCCCGAGGTCGTAACTTTTGCATACGATCTTTGTTTTAGGTGTGTGATAGCCCATTGGAAAGGTATCATCGAGGAGATTGATTTTGGGGGAATATTCATGCATTCAACTATCATTGAGGAACTCGATCCCGAAAAAACTTCATTTAGGCCCTCAAAATGGCCTCGGAAGTTGCTAAAAATAGTAAATTGCCAAAATTGTCAAAAAACTGTTTTGAGCCAGTTGGAAAATGTGGGTGGCCACCGATATCCATCTAGATCAAAACACCTCATTTTTTCACTCACTCACTTATTTATTAGAGAACAATTTTGGAGTTGCAGTTCGAGAAGAAGGAAGGGAGAGAGAGAGGCGCATTCCTGGAGAGGAATTTATGTATTTTTTGAGTTATCTCTTGGAATTGTATTGGCTATCTATATTAAGAAAGTTTTTGTTGGATTTTCTCCCCTATGAGGGTTTCCTAGGATAAATATTTCATCTCTTGTGATTGTGTATTTCTCAGTGATCCTATATATGCTATGGTTATCTAGTGAATTGAAAAGAAACCTAATAATAGCTTAAACCTTAACATAGTATCAAAGATAAGTTGAAGAGAGCATCTTTCACAAGAAGAAGAAAAATGTCACTATTGCCATACATGAAAATTAGGGATTTTTATTGAAGAAGGTTTTCAGCCTCAAAGTCATCTAGAAAAGTGCACCCTAGCCCAAGGAACTCTTTGCACCTTCAGTGCACCTTTTCAAAGGGTAGATCTCCTGGAAAGTGAAACCCTAGTTTTTACAAAGTACCAAAACTAACAGAAGTACCAGAGAACTAGAAGTACCAAAAAACCAGAAGCACTAGTCCAAAAATCTGTTGATCAAGTTTGAAGGGGTAAAATTTGGATTTTCATAAATCTAGCTGCACCATCTTACTCGCCTCAGCTCAGCGCATCTATCCCCTAGATCAAAATTTAAAAATTTGAAGTTTGAAAAATTAGGGTTTCCTCATAAAACCCTAAGTTGCAGTTACAGTCTTAGAATCAATTGCAGTATCAATTGTAGTTGTAGTCTCATAATCAGTTGCAGTATCAATTGCAGTTACAGTATTAGTTGAAGTATTAGCCGTAGTACCAGTTTCAGTCACCCTTGAAGTGTTTAAGAGTTGGTGATCATTATTGCTGCTATCAGATTGTGCCACTACCTGCAAATTCCATCAGAGGTATGTATTCACACATGTTTAAAAAATTAATATTTAAAGGGTATTTGCAGGAGAAGGGATCTCTTGCCATATATCCAAAAGTATCTCAATATCCAATACATTCAGAAGAATAATGCAACTCAGGTTTGATTATCCTCATATGCATCTATTTGTTATGACATTATTTTGATCTGTTGCATATTGAACCTATGACCATCATACTAACATTTGGTAAAAATATTTGATGGATTAAAGAAGATATCATAGAATTTATTCTCTAACCCAACCTTCTATCAAGAGAGCATATTTTCGTAGTACAAAATACAGTTTAAAGAAAGAACTCGTCATCTTGAGTGAAGGAGACTTGGAAGAAAAGAAACACACACTCATTCTTGAGGAAAAAACTCCATGTTCCAGGTTTGATTAATTAAGTTGATAAGATTCAAAGTTGCACATGACAAAGTTGATAACTACCCCTTTAAAAGTAAACATTATAGTTGAGATAATAGTCCTTGAAAAGTATTATACTTGGTAGCATATTGA
>ML851664.1:10642-21010 GCA_009831015.1 Picea engelmannii
ATTTGGTTTAGAATGAGACAAGAAAAAGGTCGAAGTGTCTCAGATCAGATAGTGGAGGTGAATATTGCAACAATGAGTTTGGTGATTACTGTTCATACCATGGGATTCATAGAGACAATACAATTAAAGGAACACCACAAGAAAATGGTGTGTCAGAAAGGATGAATAGGACAATCATGGAGCATGCAAGGAGTATGAGATTGCATGTTGGTTTTCCCTTACAGTTATGGGAAGCTGTTGTAGATATTGTTGTTTACTTAATAAACATAGGACCTTCAATATCTTTGGATGGTATAATTACATAGGAGGCATGGACATGAAAAAAGTTAAACTATTCTTTTTTGAAGACTTTTGGTTGTGAATCATTTGTCCATATTGAATAATAAAATAGAACAAATCTTGAGGAAAAATCCAAGAAGTGTAACTTTATTGGATACGGTGTTAATGATTTTGGTTATCGCTTATGGGATTATGAAAATAAAAAAATAATTAGGAGTAGATATGTCATATTCAATGAGAAAGTTATGTACAAAGATCAGTTGCAGGGAAAGAAACAGGAAAAAGAAAAACCAGAATACAGAGTGCTTGATGAGATTACTGAAAACGAAATTCCAAAGGTACCAGAAAATCAAAATGTACAAAAATAGGATCAACATGTACCTCAAACTCCTGCAAGTGTTGTTAGAATATCTACCAGGTTAAGTAGAACCCCTGAACGATACTCTCCTTCATTGTATTATTTATTATTGACTAATTTTGGTGAACCGAAATGTTATGAAGAGGCAATGCAGGTAAACACCAAAAAGAAGTGGAAGCAAGGAATGAAAGAGAAAATGGATTCCTTGGTAAATAACCAGACTTGGGATTTGGTTCAGTTTCCTACAGGAAAAAGAGCATTGTAGAATAAATGGACTTACAAGTTGAAGGAGGAATATGGAGGAAAAAAATGGTACAAGGCTAGACTTGTTGTAAAGGGGTTTGCATAAAAGAAAGGTATAGATTTTGATGAAATATTTTCCCATGTTGTTAAAATGACTTCAATTAGGACTATTTTAAGTCTTATGGTAGTATAAGATTTGCAATTGAACAATTAGATGTAAAAAGAACTTTTCTCCATGGGGATTTGGAGGAAGATATTTAAATGTAGCAACCACAGGGGTATGAGGTCAAAGGAAAGGATAATTTTGGTTGAAGAAGAGATTGTATGGCCTAAAATAAGCTCCAAGGAAGTGGTATTTGAAGTTTGACAGGTTTATGATAGAACAAGGTTATCGTATATGTCATTCTGATCATTGTGTTTGTTTTAAAAATATAGAAAATGGAAGCTATATTATCTTACTATTGTATGTATATGACATGCTTGTTGCAGGATATAAATGTGCTCAAGAAAAAATTAGTTAATTCTTTTGTGATGAAGGATTTGGGTGCTGCAAATAAAATCCTTGGTATGAGAATAACAAGAGACATGAAAAATCGCAAATTGACATTGTCTCAGATTGAGTACATAGAGAAGGTGTTGGAAAGGTTTAGAATGAAAAATGCAAAACCAGTTAGTATACCTTTTTCTAGCCATTTCAAATTAACTAAGAAAATGTGTCCCAAGAAACAGGAGGAGATAGAATACATGTCCAAGGTCCCTTATTCATTAGTGATTGGTAGCTTGATGTATGCGATGGTTTTCACAAGACCAGATATTGCAAACGTAGTGGGATTTTTGAGAAGGTATATGAACAATCCATGTAAGGAACATTGGGAGGCAGTAAAGTGGATTCTCAGGTATTTGAGAGGTACTACTATTCATGCATTATGTTTTAGAGGTTCAAACAATGTTCTACAAGGATATGTTGATTCAGATGTTGAAGGTGATAAAGATAGCAAGAGGAGCACCATAGGGTATGTTTTTACTATAATTGGAACAATGGTAAGTTGGATTTCAAAACTGCAAAAGGTTATTCCACTTTCATCAATGGAGGTAGAGTATGTTGTTGCTATAGAGTCTAGTAAAGAAATGACTTGGTTACAGATGTTTATGGTGGAATTAGGAAAGAAGCAGGAGAATAGATGTAATATCCCTAGGCCAAACCCAATTGTAAATGTAAATGAAAATGTACTTAAGTTGATGATATATTTGATATCATTTTTGTATGCACCTTCCATGGTATAGTGCATGTATGTATTGCACAATAAAATGATGAAGTATGCACATTCCAGGATACCGCGCGCAACAACTTAAGTGCAGGTGATTTTGAGGCTAGGGAGCCTTTGTGTATATGTTGCGTTTTATAGGCTGGTGAGACATTTTTGTGATTATTAGGCCAAAGATCCTATATGTTAAAGGCCAGTGAACCTATTTTTGTATATGTATCATCATTAATATAAAATACAGTGTTTCACATAGACTGACCATGATAAAAGAGTATGGGGGACTAAAATCCACTAGTTAGGGAAAGGGGAGGATAAAAGTTAAGGAAAAGGGCTAAGATAGGGAGATTAAGCCAAAAAGGAATACTATATTAATATTTCTTAAAGTATAAAGTATGGATAATTATTTTATCCTAAGTTCTAAATAATGGGACAAGTGGGAAAAAGTAGCTCCCAACATGACAAGTGTCAAGTTGGGGGCATGCATACATATAGTTTGGACTTAGTTCATTTTTCATCATTTAGTCATCCAGTCAATCATTCCATCATCATTCACTCACTCAGTCAGCTTTCCTTCGTACCTTCTTGTCACAGTACTTGAACTTGTAACTGTACCCATACCTGTTTGTGTATCTAGTTAGCTTAGGAGTTGGACTGAAGAAGCGGGTTGTCCGGCCCGTGGGATATTGAAGAGGTAGGTTGTTAGGCCCATGCAAAATCTCTCTAGGTGAGAGAATTTTTGGGAATTTATTTCTTGAAGGTGCTAAATTAGAGCTACAGGGCTTTGCGACTTCCTGTCCAGCCTATTGCTAAAGCCAGAAAAGGAAGTGGGGTAGCCGAAGGACTGTTGAGAAGAGAAGGGGAACACTTCCTAGGGTGGGACAGGCATGTGGGGAATGAGGGATTGTAGGCTGTTAGTTTTATTTGGCACTTGTGATGGAGTCTTTCTTGTTGTCTAAGATAGTCAACCTAGTTAGAAATCCATTTACCTAGTTGGAGTTTAGTCCCAACTCAAGGGTGACCTACCATTGAGAGTGATGAGCAGTGTGGTCTAAGGCTGGGAGGTTCATGGAAGGTCTTCACGCAGTTGGTGATATCATTACAAATATAAGTGTCAATTGTGTGATAAATTACATGTTGCATTATTATTTACGTGTTTATTTTTATGGGTTTATCCTATGTGTGGTTTATAACTGTCTTTAGATTTATGGTTTTGTCTTTATATGTTTCATGTATATGTTTATTGTTATTTCAGTATGAATTAGTGCATTTACATAATGTATTTGTATGTTTATGTTTTATATATAAAATTTCGCAAGAGTTCTGTGTGTATATGTTTTAATGCATGCTGTTCAAAAAATTTATGTGGCATAGATCAGTTGGATGTTGGGTATGTTACAGTATGTTGAGTAGAGAATAAAAGAGTTTTCTGGAGTAGCATGTCCCGACATGGGTGGTCAGGGATGTTACAATAACAGGTTGTACTGTGAAAGTGAGAGTGTCATTCATCTTGTAAATAACTCATCCTTGCATTCGAAGACTAAGGATATACAACTCATGTACCATTTCATACGATCTGTCTTGGAAGATGGACATTTGAAGTTGGAAAAGATACACACTAGCCAGAATCCTACAGACATGTTGAAAAAGAGAGTAACCAGGGAGAAACTAAGTTCCTTTTCAGTTTCAGTTGGTCTTCAAGCATGAAGGTGAAGATGAGAAATTTTTCAGGTCCAAGAAGGATCATAGTCCAGCAGATACAATAGCTATGGATTTTTTCAGATCATTCTCCAAGTGGGAGACTGTTAGTTATGGAGCCTAATTATCTTCTGTATTCATAGGTATTTGTTTCTAGCCATGTTTATACCCCATGAACACTTTACACCCCAAAATAATGCACACTCCTCCACGTGGGGGAGTGCATGGGGGGGTTACCCCCCCTAAGGGTCTAAGGGGTCCATCACCCCAGTTGGGGGTTTCGGGGGCAAGAGGGTCCCTAGTGGGGGTTCAGGGGAAAATGTTCCCTGGTGGGGGTTTAGGGATGAAGTTCCCGAAGGAAAAATTTCCTTGTGAATGTATACAGTAATTTAATAGTAAATCTGGACCGTTCATTATAAGGTCGTAGATCTGATGATAGAAGTTATGTTAGGGTTTTTTTCCTTAGAAGAAAACCCTCTTTTATGAGGGAAATGTATTGCAGCTATGTATTATTTCCAATATTGTATTATGAGTGAGGATATTGTGAGAGAAAGAAGAGGAAGTTACAGTGGGTGTGTTGTAGGTTGTATCCCTTCACTTGTTGGATATTAATAAATGAAGGACCTGGCAATTTATGTAGTGTATGTAGCCCACACTGGGTGAACCACATATATTTGTGTCTCTATTGTATTGTGTATCTTTTGTGTTTTATTTCCGCATTTGTTTTGTTTTAATTTCTTCGCGATCATGTTTTTCTAACAGAGTATAGGTTGTGCATAGGCTTAGATGGAGCTAGGGGTTCTAGATCATGGTATAGGTCTAGTTCATGTTCTAGTTCATGTTCATGTTCATGTTCATATAAGTACTTGTCTAAGTACTCCATTGGAAGATGAAGAAAAACTTAACACTCACCTTATAGGAGGGCCTACATTTCTCTGTTGCACATATCCTTTATTCACTGTGAGACCYGCCTCACCTTTAGAAGGACAGAGAGAGAGGGAGGTATAACTAGGGGAAAAGAGAAGSARGAAGGGAGGGAGTGAGAAAGAGGGGAAAAGATAGAGTGAGAGTAATACCAACAATAAGGAGAGGGAGAAAGAGGTGGTAGATGTGGGAGAGAAAGAGAGGAGAGATAGTGTGAGGGAGGGGGAGAGAAAGAGGGAGGAGGGGCATGGAGAGAGAATGTGTGAGTKTGATAGGGGGGAGATAAATAAAGAGAGGGGATTGGACAAGGAGTGTTTAAGTGTGTGAGAGGGAGGGAGAGGGAGACAAAGAGAGGGGATAGAGAGAGATTGAGAGGAATGGGGGGGAGATATAGTGGGGATGGGTACATGTATGAGAGAGAGAGMAAAGAGATAGTGGGAGGGAYAGGGAGAGAGAGAGAGGGTGGGAAGAGGGGTAGAGAGAGACTGAAACTTAGTGTGAGAGGAAGKGGGGAGATAGAGAGAAGRRTGGTATAGATATATAAAGAGAGAAATTGGGGGAGAGTATATGAGAGGGAGGGACGAGGATACAATGAACGAGAAATGGATGAGGATACAGAGTGAGGGGGGGAGAGGATTACATTAAATTGAGACAAGGGTGGGAGGGAAAGAGCCAAAAATATTAAAAGAGAACTTGAGAGTGGGAGGGAAAGAGCCAAAAAGAATAAAAGAGAGCTTGAGATTGGGACGAAGATATTGAGGGATAAAGTAGAGAGAGGGGGGGGGGTTTAGAAAGAAGGGGAGGGAGGGAGAGATCCAGGAAGAGTAGAAGAGAGGTAAAGAGTGATATGGAAAGAGATAGAGAGGGAGGTAGAATGACAAAGAGAGAAAGAGTGGTAGAGAGAGAGAGATATTGAGAGTGAGACTGAAAACAAGGAGAGAGAGAGAGACAGAGAGAGAGTCAGACTAAGAACAAGGAGAGAGAGAGGGAGGGGTGTTAGAAAAATAGGATCGCAGAGCAATAAAATAAAACAAATGTGGAAATAAAACAAAGAAGATACACAATACAATAGAGACAGATATATGTGGTTCACCCATTGTGGGCTATGTCCACCAGAGAAATTTCCAGGTCCTTCCTTTATTATTATCCAACAAAGGAAGGGATACAACCTACAACACACCCACCGCAACTTCCTCGTCTTTATCTCATAGTATCCTCTCTCATAATACAATATTCACAATAATCCACAACTGCGATAAATTTCCATCATAAAAGAGGGTTTTCGTCTAAGGAAAAAAACTCTAACATAACTTATACCATAATAATTGTGACCTTATAATGAACAGTCTAGATTTACTATGAAATTACAATATATATTTAGAAGGTAATTTTTCCTTCGGAGGCTTCGTCCCCTAACCCCCTCTTGCCCCTAGACCCCATAGGGGGAGTAACCTCCCCTGCACTCCCCTGCATGGAGGAGTGTACACTGTTTTGGGGTGTAAAGTCTTCATGGGGCATAAACACGGCTGAAAACAAATACCTCTAAATCAGGAAGATAATCAGGCTCCACAACCAATAATCTGCCACTTGGAGACTGATCTCAATAACTCCATTTTTGTTGTATATGTTGGACTCCAATCCTTCTTGGACATATAAAATTTTTCATCTTCACCTTCATGCTTGAAGATCAAATGAAACTAAGCAGAAACTTAGTTTCTCCCTGGTTACTCCCTTTGTTAACATGTGTGCACGATTATGGCTAGTATGTATCTTTTCCAACTTCAAATATCCATCTTCAAAAAAATATCGTATGAAATGGTACCTGAGTTCTGTATGCTTAGTATTCAAATGTAATACTAAGTTATTTTCAAGGCGAATGGCACTCTGACTATCACAGTACAACCTGCTATTCTCCTATTTTTTTCCCAAATCCTCTATAAACCTCTGTAACCAAATCATTTCTTTACTAGCCTCAGTAGAAGCAACATACTCTGCTTATGTTGTTAAAACCGAAACAACCTTTTGTAGTAGCAAAATACAACTTATTGTTGTTCCACCTATAGTAAAAACATACTTGGTTGTGCGCCTCCTATTATCTTTATCACCTACCATATCTGAATCAACATATCCCTGTAGAATAGTGTTTGAAACTCCAAAACAAAATACATGAGTAACAATTCCTCTCAAATACTAAGAATCCACTTTACCACCTCCTAATGTTCTTTACCTAGATTTTTCATATACCTACTCACAACTCCCACTGCATGTGCAATATCTGGTCTTGTGCAAACCATCGCATATATCAAGCTGCCAACTATTGATGAATAAGGGACCCTGGACATGTATTTTATCTCCTCCTATGTCTTGGGACACATTTCCTTAGTTAATTTGAAATGGATGGCCAAAGTTGTACTAACTGGTTTTTCATTTTGCATTTTAAACCTCTCCAACACCTTTTCTATGTACTCATCACCTTGACACAATGTAAATTTGAGATTTTGCCTCTCTTTTGTTTTTCACATACCAAGGATTTTCTTTACGGAACCCAAAGCCTTCATCACAAATGAATTAGATAATTTCTTCTTGAGAACATTTATATCGTGCATATTAGACCCTACAAGAAGCATGTCATCTACATGCAATAGCAAGATAATATAGCTCACATTTTCTAGATTTTTAAAATAAACACAGTTATCATAATGACATCTATTATAACCTTGTTCTGTCATAAACTTGTCAAAATTCAAATACCGCTGCATTGGACCTTGCTTTAGGCCATACAAGCTCTTCTTCGACTTGCATACCAAATTTTCCTTCCCTTTGACCTCATATCCCTGTGTTTGTTGCATATAAATATCTTCGTCCAAATCCCCATGGAGAAAAGCTATTTTTACATGTAACTACTCGAGATGAAAATCTTCTACTCCCACAAAAATTAAAATAGTCCTAATTGAATTAATTTTAACAACGTGAGAAAATATTTCATCAAAATCTATACCCTTTTTTTTGTGCAAACCTCTTTACAACAAGTCTAGCCTTGTACTATTTTTTTCCTCCATCTTCTTCCTCCAACTTGTAAACCCATTTATTTTGAAATGTTCTTTTTCCTACAGGAAACTGAACCAAATCTCAAGTCTAGTTATTTACCAGTGAATCTATTTCCTATTTCATACCTTGGCCCCACTTCTTTTTGGTGTCTACCTACATTGCCTCTTCATAACATTCTGGTTCACCAAAATTAGTTAACAATCAATAATACAATGAAGGAGAGTATTGTTCAGGGGGTATACTTAAATTGATAGATATTTTAACAACACTCGTAGGAGTTTGAGGTAACTTTTTCTCATGTTGTTGTACATTTTGATTTTATGGTAACTTTGGAAAAAAAAATTCCAATGATCTCATCAAGAACTATGTATTCTAGTTTTTCTTTTTCTTGTTTCTTTCCCTGTAATTGATCTTTGTAGACGAACTTTTCATTGAATATGACATCTCTATTTGTAATGATTTCATGATTTTCATAATCCCACAAGTGATAACCAAAATCATTAACACTGTATTCAATAAAAGTACACTTCTTGGATTTTTCCTCAATATTTGTTCTATTTTCTTTATCAATATGGACAAATGCTTCACAACCAAAAGTCTTCAAAAGAGAATAGTTTACCATTTTACCTCTCCATGCCTCCTTGGATTTATACCATCCAAAGAGCTTGAAGGTTCTCTATCTATTAAGTAAACAAGAGTATCTACAACATCTTCCCAGAATTGTAAGGGAAAACCATTGTGCAATCTCATACTCCGTTCATGCTCCATGATTGTCTTGTTCATCCTTTCTGACACACCATTTTTTTGTGGTGTTCCTAGAAGTGTCTTCTCTCTACGAATCCCATGGTATTAAAATTAATCATCAAACTCATTTTTGCAATATTCACCTCCATTTTCTGATCCGAGACACTTCAAACTTTTTCCTGTATCATTCTCAACCAAAGATTTCCATTTCTTGAAAGTATCAAAAACATCAGATTTTTGTCGAATGCAATAAACCCAAGTTTTTCTAGTTGGATCATCAATAAAGTAACATAATAATGAGAGCCACAAAGAGATGATACTTGAGTTGGTCCCCATACATATATATGCACAAGCTCTAACCTTTCACTCTTCTTTTCTTTTTCAACTCTGAGAAATCTGATTTTCTTCTTCTTTCCATAAACACAATGCTCACAAAAATCCGAATCAATTTGTCTAAGATCTGGAAACAAATTGTTTTTGTGAAGTATATGCATCCCCTTCTCGCTAAAGTGTCCAAGCCTATGATTCCATAGTGTTGTATCCACTCATGTAGAATCTAAAGAGATATAAGAGTTAGTATTATCAGTACATAAATACAATGTACCTACCTTCTCTCCTTTTTCTATCACCAATGGTCCTTTGGTGACATTCCACACCTTATTTGTAAATATGGATTTACATCCTTCACTTTCCAAATTCCCTGTTGAAATTATATTTTTCCTTAGATCTAGAAGATGTCTTGCCTCTTTCAACAACCATTGGTTTCCATTCCTTTTCTTTATTTTTACCTTTCCCATTCCAAGCAATTTTCATGGTGCATCATCACCTAAATGAACCTGTCCAAAATCACCTTGAACATAATATAGAAAATGATTCCTATGGGGTGTGGCATGAAATGAAGCCCATGAATCTAGTACCCAATAATGAGAAATATTATATACAAAAATAATCAAAGCATCTTGTAACAGAACACTTGTTACATTTGTTTCCTAATTTTTCTCTTGTTGTCCATCTCTTTGTTTCTTTGGAGCTCTGCAGTCTTTCTTTAGATGTCTTTTCTTTCAAAAATTCCACCGCTCTATCTTTCCAAATATGGATTTGGATCTTCCCTTTCTATAATTCCCATGGTTCTGTGGGCCCCTTCCTCTATCCTTTTGTCTTCCCCTATTCTCCATGTTTAACACATTACCTAATATCTCACCTGTGTTTTTTCGTCGCATTTCCTCACTAAGGACAACACAAAAAATATCATCAAATTTTAAAGTGTTTGAACCAGAGACATAGTTACTTATAGACATTATCAAGAAGTTCCAACTTTCTAGCAATGAGAACAATATTATAAGAGCCCTAACCTCATCATCAAAGCCCAATTTTATAGAACTTAGTTGATTAGTAACCGTATTAAATTCATTTAAATGATTTGCAATAGATTCACCTTCTGACATCTTCATATTAAATAATCTCTCCATTAGAAATACCTTATTGGACACCAAGGGTTTTTCATACAATTTAGCCAATGCATCCATCAACTCCTTTGTTGTTTTTCCTTTCGAAATATCAGAAGCCATCGATATTTCCAAACTCAATTGTATCGTTCCTAGTTCCTTTCTGTCAAGAAACTCCCATTCTGCATCCTTCATGGTTGTCGACTTCTTTTCTATTCCACCCAATGGTAGGAATATATACTTATAATATAAATAATATTCCATCTGCATCTTCCATAACTAGTAGTTTTGGCCATTAAATTTCTTGACCATAAACTTTCCATCTTTCGCCATTGTTCCCACTCGAACCAAGAACCCTCTTTTCCAG